>CAUYTI010117240.1:0-28831 GCA_963575145.1 Galago senegalensis
GCAATAACTGAGAAAATGACATGAAGGCTGTGTTGACCAGTTTGATGGAAGTATTTCGGAATGCATGTGAAAACCCCACACTGTACCCCAGAAGTGCATTAATGTACATAGTTAACATTCAATAAAAAAAAAAAAATTTCCTGGATATTTTCCCTTTTTTTTTTTCCAGGCAAAATTTAAATTCATTTTCGCAATTGCTAATTTTTTTTTTTTTTTTTTTTTTTTTTTGCCAGCTCTCCATTCCGGGAAGGATTTCCTTTCATTCTGAGCAATTGCTAATTTAATGTCCCCTGAGCAAATCAGTTTGAATTCAGGTCCTCAAAGAGCCTGGGTCATCACTGGGGTACCATGCCTACCTCAGGGATGGAGGCAAAGTGGGGCCCTGGTGAGAGAGGGGCTAGAGGCAGGACCCAGAGTCTCCCCAGGGTGGAGCCGGCCAGTGTCAGGAAGAGGATGCCTGGATCTTACAGAGCTGGAGAGGAGTGGCTGCCAAGAGCCCTGCTGGGGGCAGATCAAAGGTAAGCCAGGGGCAACTCCTCTTCACAAACAAACAAGAGCAGAGCCAGGCTAGTGAGCAAGCTGGTACTATTGCCACCGGAAAGCCTCAGCAGACCCCCTAAGGGGCTGCCTCCCTACCACTCAGACTTGGCTGGACACCAAGGCCCGAATGGGCACCTTCTAGACACTTCTCTGCACTTTAGTTTCTCCTTCTGCAAGGACAATAATACTACACACACACACCCCAGCCCTCCTAGGATGTGCAGGGGTTGTGGTGAAAACTCAGGAGGTGACAGTCACAAGGCTCAGGCTGTTGCCAGGACCACAGGAGCACAAGGAGGGGATGCTGCTAGTTCTGTACACACATACTCAGGCCTGTAGAAAGGTAGATGTTACCCAGAGGTCCCTTCAGCTGGAGCCTGTGCCCCTGCCTTTAAGCAACCCCTCAGGATTCAACATCACTTTCTGGTGATTTAGTTTCCTTGGTCTTCACGAATGGCCTCCCCTCCCCACTGGGCCAAGCCCAGGAGCCTCAAGACCCTGTCTGTGCAGGACTTGGGACTTTCTTGGAAGAGGAGGCAAGAGGGGAGGAGTTGTAAAGGGTCTAGAAAGATTGAGCCTTTGGATCTCAGAACCCTGGAAAGCAGATGCTCCAGGAGGCTAACACACAGAAGTGTCAGAATGAATCTCCTGAGACCAGCTGGAATATTCCACAGCTGCAGTCATGGTTCCACCCAGCAAGATGGGGCACCTCCAGGCTATAAGAGCTGGGCTCCTAGGGAGATGCCTAAGGCCTAGGTCTGGCCTACGGCCTTTTAGATCCTAAAGTTGGTGAGAATCTGAGTGGAGCTGGGCAAAGAAGTGACAAAATGTGTCAGGGAGGCACCAGGTATTAATTTGCTACTGGCCAGCAGAGGCCACAGCCTTGGCTGTCCCTAGACCTGATGAACCTTTGTCTGAAGGACACTGGAGGATGGTGGCAGCTGGACATAAACTTGACACTGGCCACCAGGCAGGAGGCTCTCTGCTGGCTGGATTTGGAGGGTGACCAAGCCTTGAGGAAAATCTTCCCCTTAGCTTTTAAGTTAAGCTTTCTTTAGCCCAGCTAGGAGGAGGGCAAGGACTTGCTTCTGGTCCCAGTGCTGAGACCTGGCAGGAAGCTGGGCAGGATGTGTGTGTGTGTGGGGTCCCAGTCTGTGCCCTCGGTACAGCGCGTGCGCACCCCGCCCCCTACACACACACACACACACACACACACACACACACACACACACACTTGCTGTTTACCTCACTCCTCCTCTTAGACCATGGCCTTCCTGGCATGTCCCCGCACTGCCCCTATGGACACGGGGCCGGAGCGGGGGGGGGGGCGGGGGGGGAGTGGGAGAGCTACTTCTCTTCCTTTCATCTCCACCTCCCCCGGCCCAGCCTCAGGCCCCTTTTCCTCCGATGCCTCCCTAGACTTTCCAGAGCCCCTGGAGGGGCTTGGCGCGCGCTGCTGTGTTCCCGGGGGCTGGGCTGGGGGTCCGGGAGTGCCAGCCACCGGGAACCTCTCTGGGCAGGCAGGGCGGCGGGGACCCCTCTCCCCGCGGGCGGCAGGGTGGCCGCGAGGGGGCGCCCGCACCATCCTTTGCCTACGCGGCGCCTTGGGACCTGGGATCTCAGAGAAGGGCCCGGGGACGCCAGGGAAGGGGGAGAGGCCCAGGGGCAGGGGATGGGTGCGAACAAATGTGGGGCAGGAAGGGGAGCGGAAGAGGACAGGAATGTGGACCAGAGGAGGCACATGACAAGAGACATGTCCAGACGGGACGTGGGAAAGGACGCGCGGGAAGAGTGGGGGCGTGGAGCCAGGCAGACACCCCCAGTCGGGGCAGCCAGCTCATGGCTTCTCCGCAGCCTCCCAGTCCTCCTCCTCCTGCTGTCCCACTGAACTGGCCCGCAAAGGGGGGCTCGGCCGGTAGCCACGCTGGTGTCAGCCGCTGGCATCGGCGTTCCTGTAGCTCCAGGCAACCTGGGGCGCCAGGGGGCCGAGCTGCCCCGCGAACCGCGCCCCTCAGCCCCGCGGCCCAAAGGCCCTGGCGCACCCCGGAGGCCAGTCTCCCGGGGGCCTCGTGCCGGAACGTGACTCAGCGCCTTCCCTACTGCGCCTCGCTCCCGCCGCGCGGGAGCTTCCCCGGCTTGGTCTGGCTTGGAGGAGCAGGGACTACAGCTAGGAGGACCCAGGCCTTCCTCTGCCTAGTGTGCCCCTCTTCAGCAGGAGCGGGGTCTTTTCCTGGTCTGGGGCAGGCAGGTTCATTAATTTGTTCAGGAACTTGCAGGAAGAGAAAGGGTGGAGGGCCTCCAGGGCACCTCCTATCCCCTTCTGCTGGCTAAGGTTGCAGATAAGAGAGTTTTCCTGGAAGCAGTGGGGAATTTGGTGCCCTGCAGGCTGATGTGATGCAAGGGACAAAAGGGCTGTGGGCCTAGAAACAGCCACGTCATGTGGCACATCGAGGAGGCCTTTGGAGGCACAGGTGTGTGGGTGGGTACTTGAAGGATGGAAGTGGGATCACAGGAAAAGGAACCTTCCCTATGGAGTGCTGGGACGTAGGGAAGTGACATGGGTGTTCCCATAGGAGAGCTAAGTTTGGCAGGAGTAGGAGAGCGCTGAGGGACCCATACATCAGCTAGGGTTGAACTATATTTGGTGGAGAGCCTCAAGAGTGGGCCATGGGGCAAGAATGGCCTGGGGCTGGCAAGTGAGGAGGCAACACAGTGTGGTGGGCAATAACTAGAAAAGACTCAGGCTACTGGGGGGGGGGATGTAGGGAGGTCCTCCCCCCCCCCAGCAGGCCCTGGGCCCAGTTTCTACCTGCACCCTAAGCTGAGGGCTGATGCATCCCACCACTGCAATGGGAAGCCAGGAGGCCTGTTCCCTGACTTGATAGTGGCCCTGATGCAGAGTTGACCCTGAGGGAGTCCCAGCACACTCCTGGGATCTGGAGAATTTGCCCTTGCTGTGTGTGTTTGTGTGTCCTCCACACCACATAGGGGCCCTCCTGTCTGCCCGAGATTTGTTGAATGAATGAATGAGCAGAGAAGGGCCGGAGACAGGCATAGACGATTCTCTGTGCACGTTACCTGGCAGGATGCCACACACACTGAGAGACCTTCCATAGGGGCTTTTTACTAAGGCCAGAGCAGAGAGGGCTGGGCTGGGAGGTGAGGCCTGGGGTCCCTGAGGGCAGGCAGGATGGGTCTGACCCTTTGCCTCTGGCCCCCATTGCCTGCCCAGTTGAAAACTGGCCTTTGGGTCTAGTTCTGCTGATAAGTCACTGTGAGAAGTGGGGTGTGTCCTGCCATCTCCCTTTCATTCTGCCCCGCTCTGTTGAGCACAAACTGTACATTATACCTGACTCCTGACAGGTGCCACAGAGACCTGGGCACTGCTTCTGCCCTCCTGGAGCTCCTCATCAACATGGGAGGCACACGCTGCCAATGTGCTGAGTGTAGTGGCAGACATCCAGATGGGTCCCTCAATCAGCAGTGCCCAGGAGAAGCCAGCCTTGTTGTGCCAGCACTCTTAGAGCTGCCACCTCTACCTGTGCCTCAGTTTCCTCATCTGTAGGTGACACCAGAAAGCTCCTTAGGCCTCCTGGAGACTAAAGGTCCTTGTTTGAATGATGGAGGACTGCTCTGGCTGCTCCTGCCTCCCACAAAGAGGGTAAACAGACCAGCTTGGCTCCCCACCCTGCCCCTCCAGGAATCTGGGCCTATAGCTCTCCAAACCAGACTTAGAGCCTGGGGCCTTTCAGAGGCTAGCCAACTGATGCAATGGCCTCCTCTCAGCCATCATACAGTCATAAAGTCCCGGGCTCCTGCTGGAGACAGGAGATGTAGGTGTGAACATGAGCTCCACTGGCCAGGTCCTTAGGGGCTCCCAGGCAGGCAGGGGACATCAACACACATTCTGTTCAGGATGCTGGGGGACCCTAGAGCTGACACCTAACCCAGGTGGGGGTGCCAAGGTTACTCAGATAATGTGACCCTGGAACTAAGTTCTAAAGGGAGCCGCCCAGGTGAAGGGGAGAGTGTGTGTGTGGGGGGTGTCATTAAAGGTAGAGGACAGGGTTAAGGGCAGAAAAAGTGAAAATGATTCTGAGTAATATATTAGCGTGACTGGTCGCAGAGGGCAGGGGTAAGTGAGAAGATGAGTGGCCAGCAGGAGTCAAATTTTAATCATGCTTAGGGGGCCTGAAATCCTTCTGGAGACAAGGGAAGTCATTGCAGTGCTGTGGCCAGAAGTACACTTAAGAGGGTCACATGCTCCCTTACCGTCCCACTCCTGTGTTGCTGGCAGCTGCCTGAGCAAGCCAATAGGCCCCACCTCCATGTCTTGGCCCACTTTTTTCCTCCTGCCTATAATTCCTTTCCTCTCTGCACCCTGCTGAATGTCCCTGCCTCCTCTTTTAAGAAGGACAAAACACAGTGGCTCAAGCCTGTAATCCCAGCACTTCGGGAGGCAGAGGTGGGAGGATCACTTGAGGCCAAGAGTTTGAAACTAGCCTGGGCATAGTGAGACCTTGTCTCTACAGCCCTCTAATTAGAAGGCCAGCTTGCCTTACAAGAAAGTCCAAAATTTGCCCCTGTTTGCTAAACTTGTAATCAGCTTTTTACTGCCTCAGTTTTCTAGGATTTGTTTTTTTGAGACAGAGACTTGCTCTGCCACTCAGGCTGGAGTACAGTGGCACAGTCATAGCTCACTATAATTTCCAACTCCTGGGATCAAGTGATTCTCCGGTCTCAGCCTACTGAGTAGTTGGACTACAGGCATGAACCACCACACCAGCTCATTTCAGCTCATTTCATTTTTTTTTTTTTTTGAGATAGTCTTGCTTTGTCGCCCTTGTAGAGTGCTGTAGCATCATAGCTCATAGCAAACTCAACTCTTGGGCTCAAGCAATCCTCTTGCCTCACCTCCCAAGCAACTGGGACTATATGGGCCCACCATAACACCCAGGTATTTTTTTTTAGAGATGGGGGTCTCACTCTCATCTAATTAGGCTGGTCTAGAACTCCTGACTCAGGCAATCCATCTGCCTTGGTATCCCAGAGTGCTAGGATTACAGGTGTGAGCCACCACACCCAGCATCATTTCTAAATTTTTTATAGGGACAGGGTCTCACTATGTTGCCCAGGCTAGTGTCAAACTTCTGCCTGGCTTCAACCAGTCTTCCTGCTTTAGCCTCCCAAAGTGTGGGATGATAGGTGTGAGCCACTACACCTGGCCAGTGCTTCCACCACACTAAGGAAATGGCCCTGTGGAAGGCCATGGGGACCTCCACATCCTGTCCAGTCTTCCAGCCTCTCCTGCACTGGTCTCTCTCTGCAGGGCAGTGGGCAGGGCCTGCTGGGAACAGGTGTGGGGCAGGGTTGAGGGGGAGGAGGTCAGGAAAATGCAGTCACTCCCCCTGCCTGAGTTCCTGAGGCTCCTGACTGCTGGGGCTCTCTGCCTTCCTCTGTTTTGGTTCTTCTTCCCTGGTCCTCTGCCTGGTTTGCTCTGTCCCTGCTCTCTATTCTCTCTTCTGGTCTCTGTTCTCTTTTCTGGATGAGTCTGTGCACCGCCTTTAGCTTTCACCTTCATCATTGTGCTCCCTGTGACTGTGTCTTGGCTATGGATCTATCTCCTTTAACTTTCTTGTATCCAGCTGCCAATAGTGTCTCCTCTGAATAATCTGAGGTGACCTTCAAAAGGTACCCCAAAGCTTGTGCAGTCTCCCTTCTTCCCTCCCCAAATTAGCTACACTCCATTTTTTGGGGGGTGGGGAGCAGAATCTTGCTCTTTCACCCAGGCTGGAGTGCAGTGCCATGATCATAGCTCACAGAAGTCTCAAACTCTTGGACTCAAGTGATCTTCCCCTACTTAGCCTCCTGGGTAGCTGGGACTACAAGCCCATGCCACCATGCCTGGCTAATTTTTTAAAAACTTTGTAGAGACTAGGTCTTGCTCATGTTGCCCAGGCTGATTTCGAACTCCTGGCCTCAAGTGATCCTACCTCCTCAGCCTCCCAAAGTGCTAGTCCTGGGATTATAGGCCACAATCCACCACCACAGCCTCCAGCCTAACCTCCATTTTATTTTTATGTATTTATTTATTTATTGCAGTTTTTGGTTGGGGCTGGGTTTGAACCCACCACCTCCAGCATATGGGGCTGGCACCCTACTCACTGAGCCACAGACGCTGCCCTCACTTCCATTTTAAATTCATGTAGTTATCCATCCATTTCTGAATTCAGCAAGGACCTGTTAAGTGCCTGCTCCTTCAGACTCCTTCTGTTTCCTGGGGCTGGATTAACTTTCATTTTATGGCTGCGTCTTTGTCTTCTGTGTCGTGCCTCATCTCTTCTTTTAGTCTCTAAATCCCCTTCCCAAGTCCCACTGGATGCCATCACAGGTCTTCTATGTGGAGGAATCTGGGAGGCCCAAGTTCAAGTCTCAGGAAGGCGGTGCTCTCCCTTCAGGGCCGCACTGAACACTGAGGCATGGACAGGCCCTGGGGCCGCACAGCCCCAGAGTCAGGGGCAGACCTGAGACAGGCGTGCTGCTCTGCAAACTGAGGGTATCTGGCCTGCTCTCAGGTCTGCACCATACGGAACCTGGTGTCCTAGTGGCTCATCCTTCTCCTTTCCCACTGTCCCCCCACTCCTGGCCCTGGCCCCCAGTTTTCTCCCAAACTCTTCCTTCAGACAAGAGCTCCCTGGACTGGGAGCATGGAGCCTAAAGCTCAAGTGCTGAGTGGGGGCCTGGAGTTGGAAGTACCCCCTTCATGATCCACCTCTGCCTGGGCCCAGTTGGAGAGTCTGGCTGATTCTCCTACCCTGCTTGGATTCCTTCCAGGTAGACATTCGCAATGTCCCACTTCCTCCAGTGAAGCCCTCACGTGCACTAGGGAGCCCGGGAGCATGGGCAGGGGAGCATAGGTGGGGTGTGAGTCCCAAGCCTCTGTGAGGTCCACCCACTGACACTTCCTGCACCCTAGTACTTCCTCCACCCCACCTGGCCTGGTGAGACCCCATCCCATCCCATCTACCTGGTCACTCTTCTCCATAGGCCAGGGTTAATCATTAGCCAGAAAACCCACTGGGACATGGGGCTCCCAGGCTCCTCCCAGGTCTCCCACCTTGAGAACCCTGGACCACTGGGCCTGGGAAGACTCCTAGAGTGTCTGCCTTGGTGGGCCCAGGGCCCAGTCTTGGTACACAGTGGGGTGGGAATAGCTGGGCTGGACACAGCTCTGTCCTGGTGACCTTACAGATAGGGTGCAAACAGGTAGAAGGCTCATTGCCAATCCTATGCATTTGAAAGGGTAATAAAAGAGGTGGGGATCTCGAATGCCAGTCTGTCCTTACCAGTCCCTACCCCGTCCCCACCTGGAGGGGACCTAGCCCAGGAGCATGGACAAGGGGGCAGGTGAGAGCGAAGAAGTCCTCCCTCTGCCATCCCTTCTTCCTTGCCCAGTGTCCTCCCTCCTCCTGGCTCACCCCTTTTGCCGCAGCCTTTGAGGGCACTGACAGCCTCCACTGCACCACCTTCATTCATTCATCTTCTGTGCTTTTAAGAACTGCTTAACAAGTTGGGCACTGGGTCTGATGCTTCAAATGTAGAAATGAGCAAGATAGACAGACAGCTTAGCTGTTACAGGGGCTGCAGACCTGTGGGTTCACGAGGAAGGGCCTATGTCCCAATCAGTACCTCCCCCATGCTCTAGCCCAACTCCTAGCAAAGTTCACTTCAAGGAAGTTGAGGAAACTCTGAGGCTAGGTGGGGATGGGGACAAGGCCTGGTGTCCAGAGTTAGGGAGGAAGGGGCAGGGTAGGCTGGGGGCAAGGCCACTAACAGGGCCTGTGGGTGGCTGGATTAGGTAGGGGCAAACGCCAGCAACCTCCAGCCTCAGCTTAATTCCCTGGGCAAACAGCAGCACTCAGGCAGCTGCTAGGGCCTGTGGGCTGAGTGGGGTGTGTACTAGCTTACCCTCTCCAGTTCCAGGAACTCTTGCTTTCCTGGGAGCTCAAAGCTGCTTCCTTCAAGAGTGAAAGAGAGCCTGGGGTCTGAGCCCATCCTGCCCTCAGGACAGAGTGATGTGGCCCCAGGGGTGGTAGTTAGTTCAGGACTACATCAAGAGGCTGGAGGTGGCTGCAGGGGGCCTTCAGCCCTGACATTCCTGTCAGTTAATATGCCCCTCACTTGCCTTGCCCAGCCAGCTCAGGCTGGTTGGCTTCTGGGGAACAGTGTCCTTCCAGTCAGCCCCTACCTGTGTCTGATGCATGCAGGGAAAGTTCAGGCCTGAGCATGCCCGGTGGCTCTGACCTGTTTCACCTGAGAGCCACAGAGTGGGGGGCCATAGACATATGTGCCCTGAGAGGAGGGCACCGACCCAACCCCCCAGGCTTCTAGACACCTCATCATCACCTGTCCCCCCACTAACACCACTAATACCACTAATGCCCTAGTATGGGTGGCCCACAAAGCCCCCTCTCCTGCTCCAGGTGCCTCCCCTCCTTTGTCACCTGTGTTTTCCTCCTGATCAAACAGGAATGTGTCAGCAGGAGGCTGGGCTGTTCTCCCACCCCATTGTTAACAGGGCAGGCCCTCTGGGCCCCTCCCTACACTCCTACTCCAAACAGGCCCAGGCCTGCCCACAGGCCAGCCCACTGCCCCCTGCCGGGAGTCTAGGTACACCTGTTACCTTTGGGCCTCAGCACAGGTGGGAACTGCACCTGGTTCTTGAGCCCCTGCCTTCCCCCTCCAGCTCACACTCTTCCTCTGCATGTCCATCCACGTGGGGGGAGTGGGGGTGGAGAGCCACTCCTGCCCCAGAGTAGCCCCCGCTCAGCAGGGAGCCTAGCAAGTTTACCTCAGCAGAGCATAAGTTGAGGGGTTGAAGGGATCCCTGGGGGTCTTCCAGACCTGAGAGTCACTGGGCCCCAGGTGGCCTTCTAGTGGAACAGGATGTGCTCTGGGCTGGGAGGGAAGTCCCCCAAGGTCTGAACTTCTGGCCTTCCTCCCATAGCATTCCTGGCTGGGAGATCCCTAGCCAGGAAGGGGGAGGGCAGAGAATGGGGAAAAGGAAGAAGTTAGGGGACAGACAGTGGCTCCTTGCATTGGGTAGGGTCTTGCCCCAACACCTAAGAATGAAGTGGCTCAGGGGCTGGTCACCTCAAAAGTGGGGCTTGCATGTTAGAGGAGATACAGAACCTGCCCAGAGATCTTGAGTCATGGGCCACAGTCTCAGAGGGGATGGGACAGTGAGTAGATGGTGTCATCCTGCAGTCAGCTACCGGCACAGCAGCATTGCTGGGGCAGTCTGCAAAATTTGAGTGATATCTGTGAATCGATTCCATGGGATTATCTGGCCAATGTTCATTTCCTGATTTTAATGATTTTACTTGGGTTTAGAAGTGTCTTTTTGTTTTAAAGAAATACTCACTGAAGTATTAGTATAATGGGGTATCACGTTGGTAATTTATTGTCACATGGTGCAAAACACATTTTGGTTGGGATTAATTGAGTCAATAAGTAAATAACAGGTAAATAAACAACTTAAAAAAAATGCCACCTGGCTGAGGGGCAGGCTCCAAGGCTCTTTTTCCCACTCCTCAACGTGCTTCCTGAAAGGGGATGCAAAGCCCTCTCCAGGGCCTCCTCTCAGTTTGGGTTACTACACATTGGAAGTGTCTGGAGACCTTTTAATATGTTGATACTTCCCCCTCCACCCTAGTCTAACTAGTCCAGGGTACAGCCCAGGCTTCTCAATTTTCTGGAGCTCCTGGTGACTGCCCTGGCAGCTAGCGGCAAACCTCTGCTTCTTGGGCCTCATGATCCCCTAATGGGCGGTTCTGCCTGCCCCTGACAATGCCCCTCTTTCCCCCATCATGGGCCTGGGGCAGATGGTGACACGCCCCATCTGTCCATTCAGGGTGCTCACACCTCACCTGGGCTGGGAAACTGTTCCTAGAGACCAGTGGGGAAGGCCGGAGCCCACTTCATTCCCCCAACAGTGGGGTCTATGGAGAGGAGGGGGTGGATGGTGGAGATAGAAAGGGGGAGTTGCCTGGTGGTGGAGTGGAGGCTGGGGCAGCCCCCTTAGCCTGCCTTGTGGAGGGGGTGGGCTCAGTAAGGCCTTCAGTGTGTGTGCCCTTCTGGGATATTTGGAATAATTAGCAAGTGAAAGCAGCGAGTTAGCAGGGGAATGCCAGGTTGGCTTAGAGCCAACCTTGAGGACAAAGAAAGGGGCATCGGGAGAAAGGGGTCCATGGAGGCTTAGGGCAGTGCCTCTTTGTTCCCCTGTGTGTGTGGGCACACACATGTGCGTGTGCATGTGTGCGTGTGGAAACTGCTGGTGAGTGCCGTGCACCAGGGAGAGCATGTGGGTGGCGGGGTGGGGGTGTTGCACGGAGAGGTAAATCCCAGGCTAAGCTAGGGGGAGGGGATTGAAAGGTTCTGGCTGAGTGTCAACCACACACATTTCCTGTGCCTCAATTTCCCCACCAGGACTCTTGGTAGTCTGGTTCCTCACACTGTGGACCTGCTGGTATGAGTAGGAGAGAGAGTCTGAACACCTCCCTCCCCGCCCCCCATTTCCCTACTGGCCTCCCCCCTCCCCAGGCCTGCACTGGGTGAATGCATACTAGAGTGGGAAGTGGGGGCCCTGGGGCTGGGGCCTGTGACCTCATACCTGGTCCCTCTAGGAGAGAGGACTGAGGCAGGGAGGCACTAGAGAGAGGCTCAGGCTGGCGAGCCCAGGCAGGCCCTCACAGTGGGGGGCCTGATGGTGAGGGATGCATGGTCCTTTGTGAGTCCCTATGTGGGCGGAGCAGGGGCTAAACCCCTCCCATGTCTCCAGCTGATCTAGGCACAAGTTTCCCCTTTTCTGCAAGCTATCAGTGTCCCCTTCTGGAACATCAAGTTCTCTGCAAACTGTCAGTGTCCCCTTCTGGAACATTGGCCCTTAACTGTTCCCAAAGAAAGTTTTGAGCAGGTCCATTTTCAGATTTTTAAAAATTTTATTTTTAAAAATTTCTTATTGTAAATAACTTTCCATGAAAAAGGTTAAATTGCCCCATAGGGCAGGAGGGTGGATGTGGGCTGCAGCCCAGGGGGTCAGGGTGGAGCAAGGCACACCTGCCTGTCTGCCTGCCACAAGAACAGGCAAGGGCACAGGGCTCCCCCCTTCTTGGTCCCAGTGGTTCCAGCAAGCTCGGTACCCCTCCCAGTTAAGCCTCAGCTACAGCTACACACACTAAGTTAGTCTGGCTGTTCCCACCCCCCCCACCCCCCAGGATCCCTGCCCCAGCCCTCAGAACCTCAACTTCCTGCTGATCCCAGTCTCATGTTGGGCTCAAAGATTTGCCATTTACAACTACCCTGGGGATGGGGCCTGGCCAAGACCCTGAGGCCTAAGGGAAGATTTCCATGCCCCATCCTGTGCTCCCCTCATTTCTGTCTCCTTGCTCTGCCCCACTCTCCCAGTCCAGCCTCTGCCCCCCAGGCTCCAGGGAGGCTTTGCCAGGAGAGGCCTCCAGGGGGTTAATTTGCTGTCACCTAATTAGCATTTGTTGTACCTGGGAACTTTCTCTGGATAGAGACCTGGAGAAGCAAGAGGGAGTCTAGGCACTCTGGGGAGGGCCCTTTCTGTTCCTCCCCAGCCTGGCCAGCCCCCCACCCCCACCCCAGGCCTCAGCTTTCAAGGTGCAGGGTCCTTTCACCTCTTCCTGGGGGCAGGGGAGACATGGATCAATGAAACACTGGTGTACAGGGAGCTGGATGGGGAGGCAGCAATTCTGGTCCTGGGCCCAGTTCTCAGCCTCCTGGGCTGGAATCTGAGGTCAGCAGGGGCTGGTGGCCGTGTAGTCTCATGACACCAGGCTTGGGAGACCTGGCCCAGCCCCTGCCTGGGCGGTGGGTGTCCGTGGGCCTGTGCTGGGGGGGCAGTTTTGGGCTCTCACTCGGGCACTGTCCAGAGGTGGGGTGGGGCCTGGCCTCTTACAAGAAGGAGCCCACACTGGCCCAGTCCTGCAGGTCGGCAGCCAGAGTGGCGTCCCCGGCCTCAAAGAGGGGCTCTGGGGGAAGGCAGCCACTGCCACTCTCATCCCAGGGGTGCTGCAGGAAGGATGTGGCCAGGAAGGTCTCATCAAAGTCCAGGCTGTCTGCAGCCTGCTCCATCGGAGGGCCCCAGGTAGCGGGGCAGTCGATGTGGCGGCCATGGACGGTGAGGTCCACATCCCCATGCAAGGCAGGGCTCAGTGGCGGACTCAGCTCCAGGCCCTCCAGGGCGCCCAGCTCCCCACCCAGCGTGCCAGCATCAAAAATGGCCTCCCAGTCAAAGTTGCCTTTGAGGGGCTCCAGCTCGCCCTGCTCCTCCTGGGTCAGCAGCAGGGTGCTGGGGGGTCGTGGGACCTTGGCTACCCGTTTGGGCAGCGGCTGTTTGCGCTTATGCCCCAGCCTGCCCTCACCCATGCCCCAGCCCGCCTCCCCAGTGGCCTCTTCAAACTCCCTTAGCAGCTGCTGGGCCTCAGTGTTCACCGTCAGTGGCCGGGCCCAGGGGGCAGCACTTGGCTCCTGTGCGGCCTGGCGGGCGAAGGCTGGGTGGATGTGGACTGGTGGCAGCCCTCGCTTCTTGAAGGCCCCACTCAGCAGCCGCTCAGCATACTGGGGGTCAATGCGCCAGAAGCCCCCCTTGCCTGGCTCGTCCTTTTCCCGAGGCACCTTGATGAAGCACTTGTTCAGGGACAGGTTGTGGCGGATGGAATTCTGGCAGAGGGAGAAAGAGGAACCACTAGATCAGTGTGGATCCCGGTGATGAAGTGGCACCTAGTGACTCCCATGCATGAAGGGGAGAGGAGAACGGACTGGCTGCTCTAACCAGGCGGCTGTGGCTCTGGGACACCAGCCACAGGGCACTGGGAGCCTGGAGTGCTGTTGGGGGCTTTTGTTCCCTGTTGCCCGGATATCTGCCTGCTCAGTCATCCGAGTTCTGAGCTGCAGGGTGTCTCACAGTGCCACCCCCCCACCCCGTCACCTGCCCTCCCTCCCTTACCCTGCCACTTGGGGCCTCTGGCCAAAGCCCTGGGCTCCCCCAGGGCCTGGACTGCCATCTCCCTTGCCTGTGCCTGGCTGGCCCTCTGTGGAGTGATTGGGTCAAGGGAGGGGGCTGGGTAGCTGAGGATGGGGTATGTGTGTGTGTTTGGTGTCTTTCCTTGTTTGTAGAGCCAGCTGCTGGCCTGAGCCTTCACCCCCCAGGGCCCCTTCTTCCCAACCCAGGCTCAGTTGATTATTACCTAGCCAAGAGCATAGTGCTCATTCCTGGGGCCCATTTCCAAAAGCTGAACTGCACAGACTTAGGGTAGGGGGAAGTGGGGTCTCTGCTTTCTCACTGAGGCTATAAATGGCACTACCCCAGGGTCAGGGCCATTTGGAATGCTTTGGATTATGATGTGATCCTGTAACCTGCCCTCTTTGGGTGCCCCAGAGAAGAGTCTAGGCATTGCTGGGGTGTCTTTCTCCAATTGCCCTTGGTCCTGATCACTGAAGATGCTCAGGGCAATGTCTACCCAGCCTCAAACCCATCATCATACTGCCATGTGTTATTCTTAGGTGCTTAATCTTGTCCAAACAATGCTAGGGGACAGGGTCCTGGGCTGGGACAGCAGGGAAGGTGCTGAGCTGAGACAGTGCCCCCCAGCAAGCTGGATGTTTATATGGTGGCCTGGGCCCCTGACTGCTCTGTACCAGGTTCTGGAGACTTGGAACACAAAGCCAATGTAGCAAGCAGAGCCCTTGTGGAAAGTACCTGGCTCAGGTAATTGTCTCTCCAGGGAGGTTGGCTGAGAAGAGGGGGTGGAGGCAGGAAACTGGGGAGGAGTTGCTGTGGTGGTGGTGGGGCTAGAATGGCAGTTTTAGGAAGGGC
Organism: Galago senegalensis; assembly: GCA_963575145.1. Taxonomy (NCBI): domain Eukaryota; kingdom Metazoa; phylum Chordata; class Mammalia; order Primates; family Galagidae; genus Galago; species Galago senegalensis. The sequence goes on from CAUYTI010117240.1 coordinate 14,444, forward strand.
CCCAATGGCCCTCCAATGGGACACAGCTGGCCTTCACCCCCTACAAGCACTCTCTCACACCCATTCCCCAAGCCAGTTGCAAAAAGGTGGGATGCAGAGCCTGGCTAGTAAGGCTCAGTGTCATTTTCTGAGTCCAGCCCTGGCAAACTGTGAGTAGGGCAGTGTCTAGGAATTCTAGGACTTGGGACAAGAATGTGCCCTCAGTCCACCACTTCCCCCAGGGGGCTGTGTCTGCACATAGTCTAGCCCTGGCCTTTGGCTGGGCCTGCTGGATAAATGGCAGGTGCCTTCCCCTAGATTCTAGGGGCTAGCACCTCAAAGTCTGTACCCCTGATGCCCTTTGTCCCTGGACATTCTCCCTTCTGTCCTTTTGGAAGTCAAAAGAGGGGCAGTTCCAAGAACTGAACTCTTGGTCCTTCCCTCCTAGGCCCTGGCAGCTGCTCCACACCTACAAGGCCTGAAGATTTGGAATGTGAATCCAGTGTGGTATGGGGAGGAAGGGAGTGGGGAGGGAGCAGCCACCGCTCTTGCCTCCCCTACCTGCCAGGTGGGATCGGCATGACGGAAGTAGCAGAAGTTGTCCGTGATCCACTTGTAGATGGCCGACAGGGTGATCTTGGTGGCCTTGCTTGCCTGCATGGCCATGCAGATGAGCGTGGCGTACGAGTAGGGAGGCTTCACATGTGGGTTGGTGGCGTAGTCCACGTCGTCGGGGGGTGGGGCCCGCAGCCCCGGGGGCGCGCTCCGAGACGTGCACGACGAAGTGGGCTTGCCTGGCGTGTGCGGCTGCCCCAGGCAGGCAGGGTCAGCCGCCAGGGGGGACCCAGGCGCCGCGGAGCCTGGCACCTGGTGGTAGCCGTGGGGGTCGGTGCCCCCCGGGGGCAGGGCAGGTGCCTTGGCGTTAAGAATGGAGAATTCCTGCAGCCATTGTAGGCTGGTCAGGCTGTCATCGAGGGCGTCGGGCTCCTCCAGGCCGCCCTCCGGCCCGACCTCCTCCGCCGGCCCTGCTCCCGAGAGGCGCAGCCAGCTCTCCGCCATGTCTGCCGCGACTCTCCGAGGGGGCGGTCACCATCCACCGGCTGAGCCGCGGGTGGCCCGCCACGCTCTCTGGCCCGCTGACTCCCGCAGCTCCAGTTACACAGCCTCCCGGACGTGCGCTTCCATCTCGCGACCCCGGGGTCGCCCTCTCCAAATTCGTATGTGGTGCCTGAGGGGACCACAGTGGGAGCTGAACTCTTACCCTACTCCTGAGGGGAGAGGGTATGTGTAAGGGGGGAATCTCCTCTAAAACTATCCCCACCAAAGATCCAAAGATCGTTGGGCAGGATCTTTTAGTGTCAAGATCTGGGAAACAGAAGCAATGCCCTGGCATCCGACCCCACCAGAGCTGCCTCTCTCTCCCTTTCCTCTTCAAGGTTTTGTTAGCCAAAAGAGGGAAGAGGGCACGGGAACAGGAGTCCATCCTCCTTTCTCAAGGACTAGGAAATCAGCACCCTTTCCTTCCCACAACAAATGGAAATGGGGCGAAATGTCCAGGAGGGAAGAACGACGGGGCAGGGGGCGAGAAGGTCGTCTGATTGTTGAAGGGCTATGAGGATTGGGGGGGGGCAGTCAAGGGAAAGGAAGAGAACAGAACATAGAGTTATGAGGTGGGGGCAGGAAGCGAGTTTCCCTCAAATTCCTCAAATGTCGGTTCCTGGCCCACCACATTGTCGGGGACCTGGGAGTGCGGGCTGGTACCGAGGCCCTCCCTTCCCGTGGCCTGTAGCCCTCCCCGTCCCTCGTCCCTTACCTGGCTCAAAGAGCAGCCCGGTCCCGAGGAAGGTTCTGGAAGAAGTTCCTCCCACCGCCCCCCGCGGCTCTCTGCCCCCAGCTCGAGGGCTCCTCCAGCGCCCCTCGTCGCCCCCCCGCCCGACGGCGCTTCTCTGAGTGCCCGCGGCTCCGGGACCGGCATTAAGTAGCCGCTCCAAGGGCTTCTCCTGCTGCCATGGCGACGCTCCGCCCCTATAAACAGCTTCCGCTGCTGCTATTGGTCAGCACGTCTCCAGGGCGACCGCGGGCACTTGCTACTCTGCGGCAACTCTCTTCGAACTCCCTCCTTCTGCCGCCCTCTCCCGCGCCACCCAACCCCCTACCCGCCATCGCGTCGGGACTCGGAGCATTCCCGCCCTAGGGCCCCGCGCTGGGGTCTGAGAAGCGCGCGGTTCACCACTCCTTCCCGAGGCCCCAGGAACCGCCATCGGTTCTTCACCTTGGGGAACCGCCAGTTCCACCCCCCCCCTCCCTGCCCAGGCTGCTCCGAGACGCTGACTGCTCCAGGACCCAGCCTGGGGTTCGGGGCCAAGGTTGGGAGCGGGTTCAAGCTTAGGAACCACGTTCTTGAGGGTTTTTGCCCTCTCTCCTGCGCTGCGAGTGACGCTTTCTCATGTTTCTGCGGCCTTTCCTTCTCTAGACCCTGACAGTCGTCTCTGGTGCCCGCAGGCAGGTCTGACTCTCCGATGCCACCTGCCGCTCATGTCTACAAAGCGGCCACCACAGATCGCAGACACACCGAGGAGGGGAGGGTAATCCAGGGTTTCCGGGTAAGCAGTTCCCTCCCCACTCGCATCCTGAGCCAGGTTCGCATAAACTGTCTTTCCAGAGGCTTCTGCAGAAGTGCAGTCCCTCCTTTCCAGAGGAAACACAGGCTGTGGGTAGAACTCAGAACTAAGTCTCGTACTTGCCAAATTCTCCTAGTGGGGTCATTTGTCCCGTTAATTTCGCCAATCTCTAAATGACAGGAACTCAGGGTAGAGGGACACTGGGGATTGTGGCCTGCCCTCCTCCCTTCCCCTGGCCTCCCTCCTGTCACCAGGTTTCCTGCTCTTTAATTATTGAGGAGCTGCAGTGTTGGGAGTTCTCCGGTTTAAGGCTGCTGCAGAGACGGTGGTGGGGGCTGGGTTGCTTGTTTCCAGCCTCTGCCCAGGAGCTGGAGCGCGGGGAAGCCAGGTGTGAGGCAGCAGGGCCTCATAGAAAGAAAGCCAGGCAGTGGCATGTCACCTTCCAGCTGAGAACATGCCTTTCTCTATCCCTTGCCTCTACCACTCCTCCAACTCTAGATCCTCCTGAGTAAAAATATTAGAGAATGCTGGAGAAAGTTGAACAGAAATTTTCACACATAAGCCCAGTCTGCAGTTAATAGTTCTCCTTTCCTTGTAAACAGTTTTATTCATTTTTGAGAGTCATGCAGCAATCCATAAATATTGCGTCCTTGATGTCCCTGCTGTAGTGTTCCCATGAGTGTACTCCAGGGAGCAAGGGGTACACAGATGGCATAAACACTTTACACATGCACACACTGGTGTGCGGACCCTAAAGCATAGTGAGCAACCAAAGTGCCAACACCAGGTGGGTAGGATCCTAACTCCCCAGGTGAGAAGGCTTAAAAGCGTGTGGGTCTGTGCCCAGGAGATGCCCCAAAACAGGGGAATAAACTCTGGTGCGATGGAACTGGGTAGAAGGAAAAAAGGCTCTGAGAGGCCAGGATCACACCACCTTAAGGCCATGGGGAGCACAGACCTAGCCTGGCCATAAAGGAAGGCGCCCCAGGCCTCCATAGTTAGTTGATGCTCTCATCCATCCCTTCTTTCTGGGTGAACTTTTGACAATGTGACTCTCTAGACTAGGGCAGAAGAGCTGGCAACTGGTCTGCCTTCCTTAGGCTGACTGAAACCAACCCCTTTAGACGGGCTATTTTTGCTCACCAAAGAGCTGAGAACAAAGAAGAAACAGAGAGAAAAGGAGGGGGGAGAGAAAGAAAATAGGAGCTGAGAAACCAATATGGAAGTGAGGCCTTGAGGAATCTTTCTGAGCCTCTTAGGAGAGGACTGAGCACTTACTGGGAGGAAGGACACAGATCTTCCAGGAAAGGGTGACAATAACAGCTTCCTTTTAGGATTCCTGGCCACTGTGGCTACTGTTTACCTGAATCCCCTTCATCTCAGCTCCTTCTCTCACCCTCCCAGGTAACATCACACTGTAAATACTACCTGCTGGGGGAAGGAGGTGGGTCTGTGTAGGTAACATCACACTGTAAATACTACCTGCTGGGGGAAGGAGGTGGGTCTGTGTGCTACCACCCCAGGGTAAGGGAAGTTCCCTGTTGCCTGGTGCTTCTGGGCTCATACTCAGAGGAAATCAGAAAGTGGGGTTATTGCTCAACTTATACTGGCTTAAATCTTAACTATGAAAGGTACTGTAACAATGTTGGGGGAAGGAAAGGACATTAGGTGGGTCCTGACCTGACAGAGTCCACTGCAGTATTCCGGACAGGGTAGATGACAGGTTCCCTTCCACCAGGGCAGGATAATGAGCTGTAGCCACCAGGCAGCAACAACCATCAGTCATCACACTCCTGGCCTCTCTGGCTACACACAAGGTGCAAACAACCCCCGGGTGTCTGGGCTCTTTTGAATGTATTGGGTCTTTGAAATGGTCTTGAAAAAGCTCTTCTAGGGTAACAGTTCCAAATCCTAAAAAAGTCTACCCCAGTGGACACAGCCTATCAGGTTCTCCCGTATTTCAACCTTATAAAAACTGTTGTTATTAACTTTGCTTCCAGGATAATCTCATGCTCCATCAAACAAGCACTTTCTCTCTTTTTTTAATTTTTTTTTTTTTGAGACAGAGTCTTACTTTGTTGCCCTTGGTAGAGTGCCATGGAGTCATAGTTCATAGCAACCTCAGACCCTTGGACTCAAGTGATTCTCTTGCCTCAACTTCCCATGTAGCTGGGACTATAGTCGCCCACCACAACGTCCAGCTATTTTTAGAGAGAGCGTCTTGCTCTAACTCAGGCTGATCTCGAACTCATGAGCTTGGACGATTCACCCGCCTCAGCCTCCCAGAGAAACAAGCACTTTTTCCAAAAGCTAGTAGACTGCACATCTGTCCAAGAGTCACATGGACTCCATTGGTAAGACTATGAGAGAGGAGTTTTAACAGCACCCACCAACTTAAGAGTCTAGCCATCCCGTTCTAGGCTTCTGTTTATGTGCCTTATACTGGGGTGGCATAGGGGCTATGAGTGGAACAATCTCTCTCTCAACTGCTAATGGGCATGTAGAGGTCTCTATCTCCCCTCTCTCTGGTGAAGGGAGAAACACATGGAGGATGGGGAGGGTCCTTGTGGTGAAGGCCCCCATCCCAACCTCCAGCCATTGTCGCTGGCCCCATGCTGCTGCCTGTGCTTAGCTCAGGACTCTCTACCACTGCCTCTGGGGATCCTGGGCACCAGTTTGAGAATCACTGGTGACACCTCTCTTAGCCTATTCCTTTGACTGTTAAAAAAGGGGGCAGAGTTAGGAGCAATAGGGATAAGATCCCACCTCCCAGGTCTGAGGTGAGGATGAAATATGGCAACATATGACAGCTCTTCACACAGTGCCTGGCACTTGGAGGCTGTCAGCAAGTGTGTTTCTTCAAGTGTCACTTAGGATAGAGTCCCAAGCCTTCCCGAATGTACCTGATTAGGAGAAATTTCCCTTAAGGGTAATCATCTTAACACAATTCTCAGATTCAAGGCTCTTCCCTAAGCAGACAGGCACATGAGGCTTAGGAGACTACCTCTGCTACTAGAAGGAATAATTTTTTCTTTTTTTTAACCAAGTTTTGGTTGCCACCATCTCTCTTTTCCTTGAGAAAGGAGCTCCTGTTGCTTCCAGAGGGAAAAACTCTAGGTACAGTACAATGTGGCTCTCCCTTTTCACGGGGCCAGCCCCCACCCCCACCCCAAATTGGGGTTTCAAATTGGTTATGATGTCCCAGAGACCAGAAAATGCCAGATGTTTTAAACAAAGCTGCCAAAACTCCAAGTCTTCTTGGTTTGCCCCTTAAGGAGAAAAAAGATGTGTGAGAAACAATTAGCTTTGGACCTGAGCTCCACCTGGTCCTTGACATACAGTGGGAACATTCCAGAGAGTCTCTGCAAAAGTCTCATGAGCTGCAGTTCATTGAGTGGCCTCAGTCCACAAGGAGAAAGGAAAGGAGGCTTCCTGTCCCTTCTGAGAGGGGAAGAACCACGGTCACAGGAGGCTGGGAGAAGGAGCAGGCCGAACTCAACGTCCAGCTTTCACATGAGTATAAAAGGTCTACACACGTCTTGGTAAGGATGCCCAGGAGGTCAGCAGCCCAGTGAGGACAGATGGAATGTGAGGATGGGAAAGGAGCCCTGTGCAGCAGCTGGGGCTCTCAAACAGCCAATGGACCCCACACACAGGGCCGATTCTCAGGGTCCTCCAGGCTGCTGGATGACAGGCGCCTGCGTGGGGTGTTATGACGACTGACAATGTTGTCATCAGTGTGCCAGGTACCTGGGAAAGAGAAAGTGAAGGTTACAGGAGTCAGACCTTTGGCCACGTACAGTCAGTGTCTCCAGTAGGGCAGCCTGAGAGTTTGGTGGAGAAGCTAGCAGGATGCATGTGAGCTGAAGCTCCTATATGGGCATAAGTCACAGGAAACAAGAGAAAGACGGAGGGGGCAGGCACAGTGTTGCAGGGGCTGCTCCTGCCCCTCTGGGCTGGGTACTGTTGCTGACATTGTGGCTCCTAGAGAGAGGACATAAAAGCTGTTCCTTGTCTTGTGAATTTGCCCTAGGACACACTTTTGTGCCATAATTAATGGTTTTGAAGAGTGTCTGTGCGTATGATGCACTGGAACCAGGACTCAGAGACAGGGCCTAGCTGAGCAATTTTCATCAGGGCAGGATGAAGTGCTGGGAATAGAAGAGTAGTTTTGTTCAGGTCAGAGTGTTTTCTGTTTTCTGCAGGAAGGGACTGGCTGCCCAACAGGGTGTCTGGGACAAGATGGACAGAGGGAGGCACCCCTCCCATTGTAACAAGCAGTAGGCAGAGGTTTGCTATCCGCGGGGGCCATTAGCTCAGGCAACATTAGCCTGAGAGCCTTGGGGTTCCACATGTATCACCACTGAGCTTATCCTCCTGCCCCAAATCTGCTGCCACTGTGCATGAGTCCCCCCTGCCCACCTGGAAGTCCATTCTCGGGGCTTCTCTCTCCCTCGGGCTCTGCATCCAACCTGCCACCACCTCCTTTTTGTGCCCTGCCTAGTGGTGTTACTAAATCTGCAGTCACACAAACTGGCTTCACTCCCAGTTTACAATGAGCTGTGATCTTGAGTACACCACTTTACTTGGAGCCTTGGTTTTTCCATCCATCCAATGAGAGACAAGTACTCAGCTCCCAGGGTTGCTGTGAGGACCAAATGCAGTAAAGGGAGAGTGCTGGCAGAGCGCCTGGCTCCCTGACAGACAGTTCAGTAAGCACCTGGGCTGGTCTCCTCCCACTGCCTCCTGCTTTCCAGCCCCCAGCTCCCTTTCTTGAGGGAAGGCAGGACCTCAGCTGCCTGGGGTGAGGGAGGCATTTCCTCCACTGGTTCCCTTGGGCCTCTTGAGCCTTGTCTCTCAGGGCCTGCCCCCCTACAGCACCTCAGGGCCTGGGGAGGTCCAGTGTGCTATGCTCCAAAGTGCTCCCCACAGCCTGAACTGCCTCTACTCCCCTCGCTGCCTTCTCCCAGAGACTGTCAGTTCCTCCAGGGCAGAGGCTCTGGTTCCCCCACTGTGGCACACCAGAGCCTGACAGAGCCTGAGCCAACAGAGGATTTGTTCAGTGGATAGGGCCAACCAACTGTACAGTATAGTCCTGAGCTTGAGGGAGGCCACTCACAAGTGTCCAAGGTCAACTTCAGGCTGGCCCAGGACACCTTTAAGGGTGCTAGGTCTAAACTTGTTACTTTTCATTATGGTGTGAATATCTCCTCTAAAGGTCTAATAATAATAGCCTTGTGGTGGTGGACCCCAGGGAAAGAGGGGAATAGAATAGGAGAATCTTAAGTACCCATCTTTTATACCCAAACTGAATTTGGGGTCTTTCTGGGGGCACTGGAGCCTGGGACTTGAGTCAAAGGTGCTTCTTACCCTCTAGGCATGGCAAGATGAATGTCAGGCAATATAGCTTTTTAAGCTAGGAACCCCAAGTAAAATGAGCTGTTTGTTCAGTTGTATAATTTGGTAGATCTCATACCTATTCCTCAATGTTTATGGGGCAGGACTCCGGAACTGCGGCTGTTTAGTAGGAAAGACCAAAAGCAAATGGTAAACAAGAGAGAAGACAGACAGACAGACACATGAAAAACAGCAGTAACATCACTGCTGTCACTATAGCACTGAGAGGCTGCCCAGAGAGCTGTCCTGACTCTGAATTCACAAGAGACTTTGGTACAAACTCCACCATTCCAGAAGCCTTAGCCAGGGCTGAAAATTGGTTCCTTGTGGAATAGACTCAACACTTGCATCTGAAGTCTCTGTTCTCCTTGGTTTCTTGGTACACTCTGTGATGAGGGGAGATTCGGCAGCAAGAATGAAGCACTCATTCCTCAGGAAAGGACTCTGATGAGCCCACAGTCAAGCCCCACTGCTGCCCTCTCCCCAGCATCACTGGACAGTAAGCCTGTTTGTAGGGAGTAAGTCTGGTGCTGAGGAGCCTTCTGGAGTGAGTGCCATCATTTTGTCTGTCTGAATCCAGGACCTTCCAATCATAAAATGGAGCTCAGGGCTCAGCGCCTACAGCTCAGCAGCTAGGGTGCCAGCACATACACCAGAGCTGGCAGATTCAAGCCCAGCTTGGGCCTGCCAAAACGACAATGGTAATGGCAACTAAAAGATGGCTGGGTGTTGTGACAGGTGCCTGTAGTCCCAGCTACTTGGGAGGCTGAGGCAAGAGAATTGCTTAAGCCCAAGAGTTGGAGGTTGCTGAGAGCTGTGATGCCACGACACTCTACCAAGGGCAACATAATGAGACTCTATCTCTTAAAAAAAAAAGGAAAGGAAAGAAAATGGAGCTCAGATTTTTAAAATCCTTGGAGGCCTGGAAGTGAGAATATTGTAACCTAAATGTTGTATCCTCATATTAATTTGAATAAAGTTAAAAAAAAATCCTTGGTGGCTTGGCACCCTTTGCTCAGTGATTAGGGCACCAGCCACATGCACTAGGGTGGTAGGTTTGAACCCAGCTGGGGCCTGCTAAACAACGACAACAACAACAAAAATAGCTGGCGTTGTGGCAGGCGCCTGTAGTCCCAGCTACTTCAGAGGCTTAGGCAAGAGAATCCCTTAAGCCCAAGAGTTTGAGGTTGTTGTGAGCTGTGAGGTCACAGCACTCTACTGAGGGTGACATAATGAGACTCTTATCTCAAAAAAAAAAAAATCCTTGGAGGGAGATAGACAAAGGTAACTTCCATTCAACTCCTGTTTTGGGGACTCAGAAATGGGAGAGTGAAGAGACCTCTAGAGGTGGATTTTGGGAGCACATTCAGGGAAATTTTGCATACCCTTTTCCTGCTTCTACCAAGCTACTGATTAAGTTTAAGGACTCTAGTAATTCAGTTGTCTTTGTAGTTTCTCTTCAGGGAGCGAAAAACTTAATTCAAAATTTTCCTTAGTGGGCTCAGCGCCTATAGCTCAACCGGCTAAGGCGCCAGCCACGTACACCTAAGGTGGCAGGTTCGAATCCCCAGCCCGGACCCGCCAAACAACGACAGCTGCAACCAAAAAATAGCCGGGCGTTGTGGCGGGCGCCTGTGGTCCCAGCTACTTGGGAGGCAGAGGCAGGAGACTCGCTTGAGCCCAGGAGTTGGAGGTTGCTGTGAGCTGTAATGCCACTGCACTCTACCCAGGGGGACAGTTTGAGGCTCTGTCTCAAAAAAAAAAAAAAAATTTTATATATAAATCAAAATCCTTCTTTAGTGATTCTCTTACAAAAAGCCTACCTAGGAGGGGTGGATGGGTGGAGGGAGGGTGATTGGACGGATCACCTCTATGGTTTATCTTTCAAGGGTACAAGTGAATCTTTCTAAAAGTAGAATATAAACATCGTAACACAATAACTAAGAAAATGACATAAAGGCTGTGTTAACCAGTTTCATGAAAATATTTCAAATTGTATATGAAAACATCACACTGTACCCCGTGATTGCATTAATGTATACAGCTATCATTTAATAAAGAAAAAAAAAAGCGTACCTAATTTTCCAGCAAGGAGCTTATTTCTCCTTCCCCCCCGCTTTTTTTTTTTTGAGACGGAGCCTCAAGCTGTACCCCTGGGTAGAGTGCTGTGGCATTACAGCTCACAGCAACCTCCAACTCCTGGGCTCTAGCGAGTCTCCTGCCTCCGCCTCCCAAGTAGCTGAAACCACAGGCGCCTGCCACAACACCCGGCTATTTTTTGGTTGCAGCCGTCATTGTTGTTTGGCAGGCCCGGGCTGGGGACTCAAACCCGCCACCTTGGGTGTATGTGGCTGGCGCCTTAGCCGGTTGAGCTATAGGCGCCGAGCCTCTCTTTCCCTTAAGCTAAAGGCTTGATGCGATTTGTGTCTCTATCATGCCCTATAGATTCTGCTGCTTTGTTCTAAAATTGTAGTTTTGGTTCATCCATCTTTCAAAACAAACAGTTTATAAGAGCTGGTTTATTAATTTAGTGGATATTTTATCCTCTAAAATACGTCACACAAAGGGATTCTAGTAATTCAGTTTGTTGAAAGGAATTATTTGCTTAATGAAAGGATATTTTCATGTATAGCTACTTGAAATTTTGAGTACTCTTTCTAACAGTAAAGATGTAAATGGCCATGGACCTTCCATTGCCTTAAAGAAACATGTTGAGCAAAGACTTTAAGATTTTTTTTTTCAGAGACAGTCTCACTTTGTCACCCTTGGTAGAGTGCCGTGGCGTCACAGCTCACAGCAACCTCCAGCTCTGGGGCTTAGGTGATTCTCTTGCCTCAGCCTCCTGAGTAGCTGGGACTATAGATGTCTGCCACAATGTCCAGCTATTTTTTTGTTGCAATTTGGTTGGGGCTGGGTTTGAACCGACCACCCTCGGTATATGAGGCTGGTGCCCTACTCACTGAGCTACAGGTGCCGCCCAGACTTTAAGATTTTAACTTAATTTGACTCCTTGCCTAAAAAGAGGGTTTGTCAGGGAGTATAATCTTGAATTAACTGCCATTTAGTATTTATCACTGGTTGGTTCATAACCCATTGTCTACTTTAAAGAAAAATGAAGATCTAAAAACTATTTGTATCAAAAGTAACATAATTTATTCCATAAAAAGGAATTGGTACTTTGTATTTTTATATTATGGTATATCACCCTGATAGTCCATGTACCTACCCATAGGAGAAAATCCGTGTGGCTTTCCATCTACTCATCAGGGCCGCAAAAAGTCCCATGACCAAGGCAGAGCAGTCAAAGAGCATGTGAAATCCATCTGAGATCAGACCCAGACTATTGGTCAGCACCCCATAGAATAATTCCACAAAGGTAAAAAGCTAAAAATGTTAAAAACAAAAAAATGGGAGGAGTATGTTGGAAATATGTCTCAATATTTATCAGAATTTAATCCTGAAGATTTTAATCTTTATTTTTTTATTATTATTTTTTTGCAGTTTTTGGCTGGGGCTGGGCCTGAACCCACCACCTCCGGTATATGAGGCCAGTGCCCTACTCCATGAGCCACAAGTGCTGCCAGATTTTAATCTTTAATTATACAAATCTTATATCAAGATCTGCTATAACTCTAATTCTTTAGTTATTTACACCAGAGACTTCATTTCATATAAATTGTAAGAAACTAAGATAAGTTATATATGTTCATTTTATAAACTATTTAAAAGGAGACAATTCTGTTTATGTGTCTGTAAAAAATAACAAGGCTATATATAAAATTTAGCAATCAGTGGTCCTTAGTGAAATCCTATAAGGATTAGATAAAACTTCTTAAATACCACCATATTTGCATGTTTGAAAAAGCATACTAAAGCAAAACTTTGACATGCCTCAAAAACTCCTTGCTTTTTTAAGTATTGTGAATATGATCCTGTAGTTCAAAAACTCATTTGCATAAGTACTGTGAATGTGATCCTGTAATTCTGTTACTGCTAACAGAAAATGTAAATTATAACCCAATTCTAATTATCAGAAATCCGTGAATTACTAAAATTATATTAGAACTGTTAAAATATCAAGCTTTTAAGATATGTCATTAATATTTAAAAATCTTACCAAATTTAAGCACAAGAAGTAAAAGATCTGCCTGGAGTCACTTTCCTCAAGAATTTGTTTTAGTGATTCCTTAATAAACCTAGGGATTGATTGAGAGCTGTGCTGGAAAGCATCACCCATGAAGTTATAAAGAGGTGTTCCTTCAGGAGAATATCCAATAAGGGTACCTTTCTGTCCTCTCTTAGAGGGAGACGATAAGATGTTGGCAGCTACAAAGAGAAAAAAAAAGAATATTGCAAAAGTTTTAAAAGTTTCAGATATCAAAAACCAACAAGGTAACTGTCAGTACTAAATGCAAACCTTGAACTTCCCAAATAAATGATTTGACCATCAGAATCCACAGAGAGAAATTTGTTAAAGTAAAAACAAGGGAGAATATGCTTACACAAAATGAAGAATACTGCACTCACTACCACTCCTCCAGATAGCACATGTTCAGTGCTTTCCTGGTGAGCTGCTTTGTTCATAGCCCGAAGCTGGTCTGTTATTGGATGTGTCCAAAAATTTCCAAAAAGCAGTGCACTAATAAAAATGGGAAAGGATCCATAGCGAGCACATTTGGAAGCTTCCATTTTGACTGAACAAATGGAATCCACATAGAAATCCAGGATCATGACAAAAAAGATAACTGTTGCAAAAGGCATAATGAGAGAAAACCAAGACTCGACTTTACTCTAGAAATTAAAAAAAGAAATTGTTAAGGCTATATGGATATAAAGTTCACATCTTACAAGATGCTTTTGTTAATCTTCTTAAATATAAACAGATAATTATATCATTCAGTATGTTTTATAAAACACCCAGACTTAAAAACTACAAGATATTGGCACTTTCTCCCAGTATTCTCCAAAGGATTAAAAAACAAAAAAGCATTGGTCAAGCATGGTGGCTTATACCTATAATCCCAGCACTTTGGGAAGCAGAGGTGGAAGGATTTCTTTTCTTTCTTTCTTTTTTTTTGAGACAGTCTCAAGCTATTGCCCTGGGTAGAGTGCCATGGCATCATAGCTCACAGCAAATTCCAACTCTTGGGCTCAAGCAATCCTACTGCTTCAGTTTTTCTATTTCTATTTTTATTTTTTTTTTGAGACAGAGTCTTACTTTGTCACCCTTGGTAGAGTGCCATAGCGTCCTAGCTCACAGCAACCTCAAACTCCTGGGCTTAAGCGATTCTCCTGACTCAGCTTCTCAAGTAGCTAGGACTATAGGTGTCTGCCACAATACCCAGCAATTTTAAGAGATGATATCTCATTCTGGCTCAGGCTGGTCTTGAACAGCCTGTGAGTTCAGGCAATCCACCCATCTTGGCCTCCCAAGTACTAGGATTATAGGTGTGAGCCACGGCACCTGGCCAGTTTTTTTATTTTTAGCATAGACTGGGGCTTGCTTTTGGCTCAGGTTAGTTTCAAAACTGAACTCAAGAAATCCACCCTCCTTTGCCTCCCAGAGTGGTAAGGATTATAGGCGGGAGCCAACGAGCCTGGCCAAGGTAGGATTTCTTACTTATTTATTTTTTGTAGAGACAGAGTTTCACTTTATCGCCCTTAGTAGAGTGCCGTGGCATCACACAGCTCACAGCAACCTCCAACTCCTGGGTTTAGGTGATTCTCCTGCCTCAGCCTCCTGAGCAGCTGGGACTACTGGTGCCCACCATAATGCCCAGCTATTTTTTTGTTGCAGTTTGGCCGGGGCTGGGTTTGAACCTGCCACCCTTGGTATAGGGGGCCGGCATCCTACCCACTGAGCAACAGGCGCCACCCTTATTTATTTTTATTTTTTTTGAGACAGAGTCTATGTCACACTTGGTAGAGTGCCAGGGTGTCATAGCTCACAGCAACCTCAAACTCCACGGCTTAGTGATTCTCTTGTCTCAGCCTCCCAAGTATCTAGGACTATAGGTGCCCACCACAATACCTGGCTATTTTTTGTTGCAGTTGTCATTGTTGTTGAGCTGGCCCAGGATGGGTCTGAACCCACCAGCCCCGGTGTATGTGGGTGGTGCCCTAACTGCAGAGATACAGGAGCCTGAGCCCTAGGGAGGATTTCTTGAACCGAGGAGTTTGAGACTACCCTGGGTAACATAATGAGATTCTCATCTCTATTAAAAACTGAGAAAAAGGCTCGGCGCCTATGGCTCAACCAGCTAAGGCGCCAGCCACGTACACCTAAGGTGGTGGGTTCGAATCCCCAGCCCGGACCCGCCAAACAACAATGACGGCTGCAACCAAAAAATAGCCGGGCATTGTGGCGGGTGCTTGTGGTCCCAGCTACTTG
>CAUYTI010117241.1:0-10683 GCA_963575145.1 Galago senegalensis
GACCACAGGCGCCCGCCACAACGCCGGGCTATTTTTTTGGTTGCAGCCGTCATTGTTGTTTGGCGGGTCCGGGCTGGGGATTCAAACCCGCCACCTTAGGTGTACGTGGCTGGCGCCTTAGCCGGTTGAGCTACAGGCGCCGAGCCAAGTCTTTGCTCTTAACCAGCAGATTCACCTGGAGGGACTGCAGGCGGCCTTCACGATAGGCGAAGTTTTAAGGTTGCATTTATTTATTATGAGTTATAAAAAAATACTTTAACATCCAGAAAGTTTTAAAAATAACAAACAAAATGAACAAAAAACGAGGTGGCTTTGTTCTGAGGCGGTTTCCTCAGAAAACCACCCGTCAGGATCATTTGAGGGCGTCTTTCTCAATGGACATTTTCATGAATATAACTTTTTCTTTTTCCTTTTCCTCTTTCCTCCCTCCCTTTCTGTCTTTCTTCTTGTGGTTTTCTTTTCTTTTTCTTTTTGTTCTGAGACAAAGTCTCACTCTGTAACCCTGGGTAGAGTGTCAGGGCATCAGCCTACCTCAAAATCCTGGGTTCAAGTGATCCTCCTGCCTCAGCCTCCTGAGTAGCTGGGACTACAGGCGCCCACCATGATGCTTGGCTAGTTTTTCTGTTTTTAGTAGAGACAGGGTCTTGCTCTTGTTCAGGCTGATTTTGAACTTCTGAGCTCAAGGGATCCTCCTGCCTCCACCTCCGAGGTTGCTAGGATTATAGGCATGAGCCACCACACCTGACCTGTGACTTTCTTTCTTTCTTTTTTTTTTTTGAGACAGAGCCTCAAGCTGTCCCCCTGTGTAGAGTGATATGGCATCACAGCTCACAGCAACCTCCAACTCCTGGGCTCTAGTGAGTCTCCTGCGTCTGCCTCCCAAGTAGCTGGGACCACAGGCAGCCGCCACAATGCCCGACTATTTTTTGGTTGCAGCCGTCATTGTTGTTTGGCTGGCCCGGGCTGGATTCGAACCTGCCACCTTAGGTGTATGTGGCTAGTGCCTTAGCCACTTGAGCCACAGGCGCCGAGCCTCTTTCTTTCTTTCTTTTTTTTTTTTTTTTTGAGACAGTCTCAAGCTGTTGCCTGGTGTGGTAGAGTGCTGTGGAGTCCTAGTCTTAGCTCAACGCAACTTCCAACTCTTGGGCTCAACCTCTTGCCTCAGTTTTAAAAATTTTTTTTAGTAGAGATGGGATTTTGTTTTTCTTCAGGTTAGTTTTGAACTTGTGACCTCAAGCAATCCACCTGTCTCAGCCTCCCAGAGTGCTAGGATAGCCACTGCGTTCAGCCTTTCTTTTTCTTTTTTTTTTTTTTTTAATTTTTAAAAAATGTTTAAGGAGAGGGAAGGGAAAAGAGAGAAAAGAAAGGGGTGTGTGTGGGGGGCGGAATCTCTGCTCACAAGGACGGCTGGGGGGGGGGAGAGGGCTCTTTTTATGACTTTCTAAGTCTAGATTTCCAGAAATGGATGAACAGGGCAAGGGGAATAGATTAAAAATGATCTTCATCGATTCCGGCAGCGATTGAAGGCCTGACTTTCAACATGGGAATTCCCATTTGTGGAGGCTGCACAGATCAGGAGATGTATCTGAGATCACTTTCCAGAAGCTTCTAGGAAGTGTCGTGGTCCTGGGCGTCTTCGTCATCCTTATCGCTCGCGACCATCTTCATTGCATTATCTGGAGCCCTTTCAGGAAGTGTGGGGGGCTTGGTAGCGAAGACCCAGCCCTGGGCTCAGCCTGCCTTGGGCTTTGTCGCGAGAGGCAGACCGTGCACACCACGCAGGGGCAAGCAGGGAACACACAGGACAGCCTCAACCCCAGGAAGACCCTCGCGCGCAGCCCCGGGTCAGGGCTGAGGACTCGAGGCGGACTGGGCTGCAGCGCAGACGCCACTGCCCGGACTGCGACTGAACAGCGCCCCCTAGAGACGAGCGGTGCGCGGCCTTTGCCGTCCAGTGAGGCCACCCTGCCTTGCTGGTCATCACTCCCTCAGAGGAAGACTCACAGCCCCTCTACTTGTCTTCTATTTCAGGATTTCTGACATGGGTACCAAGAGCCATGTCTCGGCCATATGAAGACCCCGGTAGTATAAAGGCCTTTAAAAATGAAGGCAGTGTCTCGGCGTCCGTGTCAGGTGGCCACAGGGAGTGGTGGGGGCGACAGCAAACTGGTACTCCCCTGTTGCACACAGGGTCAGCTGCTCAGCTGTAGCTGGCTGGTGCTATCTGGGGAGTTTAAGCCACGTTGGTGGCCCAGTCTGTCTGGGCCTCACCTTCCTCACCTGAAAGTGGGGACAACCCCCACAGCCTCTGCACACGCTGGTGTGAGGATCAACATGAGCTCAGCACTTGAGGCTGGCCTGGCTATGTAAGGTTGCTGTGACCATTTCATCCTCCATCCACTGGACATCAGCCTATGTCCAGAGGCGACAGTGGAGGGGACGTGTCATAGCAAATAACGGTCACAGGTTGCAAGGCCCTTTCCTCTGAATCAGTTTTCTTACTTAATGTGGTCCTCACAGTCATCCTGGGGGTTACAAAAAAGGAAACTGAGGCATAGAGGGCTGGCCGAGGTCAGTGCTCTGCTGTGCCCAGCCCAGTGTTGGGGCCCTAATCTGGGTGGGCTGCTATCTGGTCCTCAGGAGCAAAACCACGCAACCTCTCCCCCAGGGGTGTGATGGGGGTGCTCTGAGGCAGACACAGCCCCTTCTTTCTGGGTATGTTTCCTCCCTCAAGGGAAGGGCTCTGGGTAAAAGGGGAGAGGGCCGTCCTCAGAAGATGGCAGGACCCCTCCATCAGTTTGGTCCTCCCCTTCGTGCACAGGGGGAGGAAACCGCACTTCCTGAGAATCCACCACACACCAGACACCCTCAGCAAGGGCAGCCTGCGCTGTTAACCCTCCCAGCAGACTGCCAGGGTGGAGCGGGCCCCATTGGTGGCCACTGAGTCCCTGGGAGCCAAGCACCCAGCCCCACGGGCACAAGCCTGCCTTGCAGGCAGGATATCCCCTCGGCCCTCCCATCTGGGACTTGCCACCTCCTTCCCCAGCCTGGCTCCCCAGAAGGCCCAGAGAATAGCACCCAGGACACAGGACCAGGACGGTGTCCGTGCTGATGCTGTCTCAGCTCCGCTCAGGGGCGTGTCTCATGCCCCCTCTGCTGCTTTGGCCTCGACTCTCAGAACAGTTCATCTCTCTGCTAAGTTCATGAGGCTGAAAGATGTGCCTGAGTCTTTAGAAGTTGAAATCTTGACTGAGATGTTTGTAGATTCACACATAGTTCTAAGAATTAATGCAGAATGATCTCAAGTTAGCCTTTGCTGGTCTCCCCCAACAATGACATTATGTGAGAACTATGGTAGGATATTGCAGCCAGAGCAGAGACATTAATGCAATCCAGAAACTGTGTTCAGGTTTGCCAGGCTTTATCTGTCACCACGGTGTGCATGTGCGCATGGTGTGCATGTGTGCACGGTGTGTGCTGTGTGGGCACATGTGTGGTGTGCACACAGCCCCGTCCAATCCCAGCACTTACACAGCTGTGCACATCCACCAGCAAAGTGAAGATGGGAGCGGTTCCGACATCACAGGCTCCCTGCTGCTGCCTCAGCCTATGTGGGCTCTTAACGACAGAGACCTCAGTGCTGGATTCTGCGCTGAGCCATCCATACCTCCTTGGGCAGGCTTTACAACAGCCCTGGAGGCTGGCCTGGCCCCTGTCATGAGACGATCTGCCCATCAGAGGGCTGGAACAGAAGGATCGAGTACTGTCTCAGACCATGTGGCACTCACTAGGCTTGTTCTTTTACCTTAACATTCCTTTATTATTAATATTATTGTTTTTGTTTTTTTGACAGAGTCTCACTATGTTGCTGTAAATAGAGTGCCATGAGCTCACAGCAACCTCAAACTTTTAGGCTTAAGTGATTCTCTTGCCTCAGTCTCCCAAGTAGCTAGGACTACAGGTGCTGCCACAACGCCTGGCTATCTTTTTGTTGCAGTTGTCATTGTTATTTAGCAGGCCCCGGGCCGGGTTCGAACCCGCCAGCCTCCGTGTATGTGGCTGACGCCCAGCCTCTTATTATTATTGTTGAAACAGTAATATATGTTTCATCGAACAGGACAGAAGTTAAAAAGAAAAGTAACCTCCCCCCAGCAGGGAGCTCCGTTTTCTAGTGATTTTTCCTCAAGTGAATTTCTATATATTTACATGTATGTACATGAATATTCTATTTTTTCTTTCTTTTTCTTTAAAAACACAGATTGAGGTGCCCAGATACCCCATCATCAACTAGTTTTTCTTGAATCACAAGTCATGTAATTTTTCTGTGTCTCTATCTAGAGATCTTTTTCATTCCCTTCCTCTTAAAATTTCAATTTATTTAAAAAGATCATATATTTACGTGATTTCAAATTCAACAGGCCCCCTTCACCCACTGCCTGCCCTGGCACCCTGTTACGCTGATGAGTGTTGTCAGTTCCTTGTGGATTCTTCTAGGGAGGAGTTTTGCACATACAAACAGATGGGCATATAAATCTCTACCTTGATTTTTTCACTGCACCATGCATGTTGGAGACCCATTGATAAGAGCTTCTCCCCTCTTTTCTGTAGCTGTGTAACACCCATTGCAACGCGCACACCAGCATTCACTTATGCAGGCTTTTACCTACATCTAGGCTGATTCCTGTTTTTTTTTCTATTGCATGCACTAGATTCTATCTCCTATCATAGGAGACAGAATCTCTAATGGTGGAATTCCAGGCACAGAGAAAGCACTTAGGGGCAAGGGCTGCTGGGTGCTTTTTTTGTTTTGTTTTGAGTCAGAGTCTCACTCTGTCACCCAGGCTAAGAGTGCAGTGTGGCATCATAGCTCATTGCAGCCTTAAACTCTTGGTCTCAAGCAATCCTCCCACCTCAGCCTCCCAGAGTGCAAGGATTACAGATGTGAATCATTACGGCTGGGGTTCCCCCTCCGGGATGCTCTTAAGAGCACCTGTGTCCACCCTGAGGTCAGACGGCCTTGAAGCTCAGGGAGTCTCAGCCCGGCTGTCATGGGGCAGGACTGCGGGTGTGGGTGTCAGAGCCCGTCCCTCCCCCGGGTCTGCAGGCCTTCCCGTGACATCGGCAGGTTGGTGACTCAGAATGCTGCTCAGTATTTATCTTCCTTTCTGCTCTCACTTTTTCCTCTTCTCCTTACGTCCTCCCACCCAACGAACAAACGGCATCAAATCTGAGCTCCTGGGAGGGTCTCTATCTCTTAGTGAGTCAGAGATAGTCCTGAACCAGGACTGCTGAAATTTAGGTTCCCTATTCGGTTTATTTTTAGATTGCTGGGGAGATGAGAAAATTTGGCTCACATTTTCCAGTTGAGGTCTCATGGTCAGGGCACAGTGGCAGCTTCTGGACCCCGGGGGCAGCACAGATACGGCTGCAGTTCTGCTTTGATAGTCAATGCATTTTTGTGAAATTGGCAACAACTCAGACCCAGAGAGACGGGCTGGGCTCCAGCCCGGTTTCATGTTTACCTCCTTGATTGTTTTTGGTGGGCTTTGAAAAGGGAAATAAAATGCAAACCATCTCTTAAAATGGTTCCTTTTGTCAAGTCAGGAAATATTTCAGTGAAGGTCCCCCCTGGAATGTGACTTCCCCACCCTGGGCCCTAGGAATGGTTTGAATTTGGATTGTGGATTTTGGTTTTCCAGGATGTGCGGCCTAGGTGAACATGGGAAAGCCCAACTTTGTCCTCACTCGCTGGCCCTTTGGAATGGCATGTCCACTGGTGCTGGTTTGAGGACAGGGCTGATACTGGCAGAATGACAGGCTGGAGCAGTAGCTAGAGAAGGACCCTAGTGACAGCATCACCCTGGGGCTGTGCTGCCCTGCCGGCTGCTGGGGCCAGGCTGTTCTGGCAAAGGAAGGTTTGAGAGGCTCTGGCTGGTAAGACCAGCAGCGTCGGCTCGGAGCCTGTGGCTCAAGTGGCTAAGGCGCCAGCCACATACACCTAAGGTGGCGGGTTCGAATCCAGCCCGGGCCCGCCAAACAACAATGATGGCTGCAACCAAAAGATAGCCAGGTGTTGTGGCGGGCGCCTGTAGTCCCAGCTACTTGGGAGGCTGAGACAGGAGACTCGCTTGAGCCCAGGAGTTGGAGGTTGCTGTGAGCTGTGATGCCACGGCACTCTACCCAGGGGGACAGCTTGAGGCTCTGTCTCAAAAAAAAAAAAAAAAGTGTTGAATGGAACCCGGGACTCTATCAGTTTCCTCACAGCTGCCACTAAGCCATAGCAAGCCACAGTCCTTTGTCTTTTCCTAGGTGGCTTCCAACAGGGAGGCAGTGGCACGTGCAGGACACTGTTCATGCCTAACGAGGCAATGCTGTGCATGTTGCTTCAAAGCTTCTCTTTTACAGTCCTTAATGATCTAGTAATTGTGTTTATGGCTTTCCAATGAAGTGTGCAGGGCTTGGAGAGCTGTCACTGGTTTCTTGAGGGCCTTTATTTGATCTGAGACTGAGCAGAGCTTCTAATAAGATTTTTTTAAAAAAAAGGTGTGTGAGGCAATGAGGAGAAAATTCGGGTCAAACCTTACTTTTCAAAAATAGCTTTTTTAACTAACTGCTCTGCACGTCTAAACCTCCACCACCAACTATGTTCTCACTGAACATACTCAATTATTTGGGATCACTCTGAAGCCACTGGGATGATTTCTTGGGCAGAATAAAACGATCGGAAAAGAATTAGGTCATTAACCCAGGCATAAGTCAGAGTTCCCTAGAGTAACAGAAACAATATAGATAGAGAGAGAGATAGTTGTAGACATGGACACACATCTAGGCATAAAATACAAATATAGACACAGAGGGTGTCAGAAAACATATACACAAAGTGAGAAAGGAAGCAACTGCATTAAAGTTGTAATATTCGATATATGTCAATATTAAAGATGAGCACAAGTTGCGGTGACTTCTGCCATTACAAGAAGGGCTCAAAGTAGTGACCATCAGCATCCAGACACTTCTGATTATGGCGACCACAGCTTGAGCAACACTGACCAAGGTGTCCACTTGTTCCACTGCACACGGCCAGCACAGCTGGTTTCCTACAGCACACTATGTCCTTTAAGGTTCCCCACAGTTAGAAGTCAAGGGGTGTTAAGTCAGGAGAATAGGGGAAAGTCAACTGCACCTCTTTGCCCTAGGCACTGTCCTGGCAAATTGTCATCAAGGTCAGCTGTCATGTCTTGGTGCGTGTAATAATCTTGGAATCATTTTTACCCATTTTGCTATTCTAAGAATGCATCATACGGCTCTGCGCCTGTGCCTCAAGTGGCTAAGGCACCAGCCACATACACCTGAGCTGGCGGGTTCTCTAATCCAGCCCGGGCCTGCCAAACAACAATGATGGCTGCAACCAAAAAACAGCTGGGCATTGTGGCAGGCACCTGTAGTCTCAGCTACTTGGGAGGTGGAGGCAGGAGAATTGCTTAACTCCAGGAGTTGGAGGTTGCTGTGAGCTGTGATGCCATAGCACTCTACCCAGGGCAACAGCTTGAGGCTCTGACAAAAAAAAGAATGCATCATACGCTTGTTCTGCTAACTCCTGTCTCGCGTTGCACACTGTTTGGTGGACTCTGTGGCTAACGTGTAAGGTGTTCCAACACCACAGCAGAAGCAGCAGGACGTGTTGCTGGGAGGCCCCCGGATCTTCCCCATGCACATCACACAGCACCGTGTGAGACCTCACACCTATCACAAATGCATGCGTTTGCTTGTCAGGCACATTGGAGACTCTGCCTCATACTCATGCCTCCAGAGTCATTGTGCTTCCACAATGTTCTTCAATTTCAAATACCACTTCAAAATGGTGCTGCTCCTCGAATGACAGCTACATTTCTGCCATCGTCTTTGACTGTCCTTCCTGCTTCCTGGTGATGCTAGCATTTATATTTGATTAATGCCATCTTTTGAGCGAACATCATATACTCTACACATTGCTACCATACTTCAACTTAGAAAAGTAATGCATAGATAACATCTCTCAAAATGTATATACATCTTTTTGGCAACCCAGCATGTAGAAAGAGATTTATTATGAGGTATTGGCTTACACAATCATATAAGCTGAGAATTCCCGTGGCCTGCCATCTGCAACCAGGCGACTCCAGAAAACTGGTGTGTAGTCTGAAGCCTAAGAGCTGGAGAGCCAATGGTCGAGACTCCAAGTCTGAAGGCCTAAGAACCAGGAGCACCAAGGTCAGGAGAATATCCATGTCTCAACTTAAGCCAGTAGGCCAAGTTCATTCAACCTTTCTCTGCCTTTTTGTTCTATCCAGGCCTCATGGATTAGATGACGCTCACCCAGTATGGGGAAGGTCCTCTGCTTTACTCAGTCTACCAATTCAAATGCCAATCTCTCCCAGAAACACCCTCCTGGACACATCTAGTAATAGTGTTTAACCAGCTCTATGGGCATCTTCTGGTCCAGTCAAGTTGACACCTAAAATTAACAATCACAACCCATTACTCAAAAACTTACTGAGCACCTACTATGTGCCAAGCCCTGGAATACAGACATTAGTGAGGCACAGTAAGTGAAAACAAGGAGCTCACTGTCTTGCGTTCATTCAGTATTCTATCATCAAAAAATAATTTTGAGCATCTACTGAGTGTTCATCACCGTGTGAGTCACTGAGGATGCTGAGATGAAAAAGATGCAGATGTCCCCTGCTCTCCTGGAGTGCACGAGTAAGTTGAGACAGGCCTTAGATAACTCAGGGCACAACTAAGCAATGGCAGTTGTGATGAGCGCTACAAAAGAAAAGCGGACATTGTAAGGGACTGCAACACAGGAAGACCTGACCTGTTTATCTGGGGGAAGTGGGAGTGGGTCAGGAAAGACCATCCTTAGGAAAGGGTATTAGAGCAGAGACATGAAGGATCAGTGGGGCCTCACTGGGCAAAGACAGTGGAAACTTCCTTGTGAGAAAGAGAAAAGCCGCTGTCCTAACATCCAGGAGCTGTCCTGTCACTCTCACTTGGCCTCGGCTGCTGGGCTGATCTGTTGGCACTCACAGCCGGGTGTGGTGTTCTCCTGCTGAACACACTATTGTACAGAACATCAACATGAGACAAGGGCACTGTGAGCCACGACGGAACAGACAGAAACAAGCACATCAGAACACAGACGAAACGTGAACACTGCCCAACCCACAAAACCCACCAGATATCGTCTCTGCTGTCCAGTAAGGGTGGCTGCCGCTACTGTGCCGATTGCAGGCTGAGGCTTGCTGTAGTCTTTTCTCTTTTTAGGCAAGATTTATGAAGATGCCCAATCATACAATGATTCCACTTCCTGCCAGCATCCAACCCCAGCGACGCCCCAGTTCCTCAAACCCTCCCCCCAAGTCCAAATCCTGTAATATATACTTCCTAACCCCTCTTACTACGTTTGTTACCCTGTAGTTCCCACGCACCTGTGCTCGCTCACCACATGAGTAATCACCCCAACTTGTTTGACTGCCAGTGTGTTCCTGGTGGATCTTCAGCTGAAGGGCATTAACACTTGTAAATGCTTTTAAGATGGGAGATCTAAGGAAGCTAAACCATCTTCCGAAAGCACTTCTAAATTTAAAGAGGCAAGAAAGATTATCATTTGAATGTGTAATTAATATTCATCATAGCTAATGTATTAGTTTTATGGTAAATTTAAGATGGAATTGTGTTTTTATGTGCTGTGTATACACTTTCACAGTACATTGAAAACCTCTTATAATTAATGCATCTCGTATATCTTTATTTATATTGGAAGCAAAGTTTATTATCCTAACTCACCGTGAGCCTTAGGCTTCTTATACCTCTGATGTTTGGCACTGCTTCAGTTGTCACTTCTCTTCAGAGTCACAGCCTGTGTTACTAATTGATTTGGGGGCACTCATAGTGATCTTAGACCTTTGGCACCTTGACCTTACTTGACCAAAACAGAACTCAGTGCTCTCTCCTAAAAGTACAGCCATCTGACAATTTAGAACAACTTATCAAAATTTTAAATGTGCTTAACCTTTCACCCAGCAATGCCACTCTAAAATTTTTGTCTTATGAATTTACTGGCACCAAAAACCCAAAGATATGCTTTTGGGTAATATTAATAACAGAAAGAAAAATTAACTGGAAACAACCCAAATTTCCATCAGGAGTCAGCTGGCTAAATGATCTTAATACCCACAAACGGAGAATACTATACATTCCATAATAATGACGTGGTAATTTGTATGGACGGCCTTGGAAAGATACCTGCAATACATTGTGGGGGGAGGGGTGCACAACATCGTCATCCAAGATTAACTTACACACACGCATTTTTGTAAAAGCTTATTTTTATACTATAGATAACAGTGGAGGATTACTTCTGGGGATCTTAACTCCCAGAGCTGGAGAATTTTAGTCCATATATCATGTTCAAAAGACATGTTGTGGCTCAGCGACTGTGGCTCAAGCAGCTAAGGCACCAGCCACATACACCTAAGGTGGAGGGTTCGAATCCCCAGCCCGGGCCTGCCAAACAACAATGATGGCTGCAACCAAAAAATGGCCAGGCGTTGTGGCAGGCGCCTGTAGTCCCAGCTACTTGGGAGGCTGAAGCAGGAGACTCGCTTGAGCCCAGGAGTTGGAGGTTGCTGTGAGCGTGATGCC
>CAUYTI010117250.1:0-27071 GCA_963575145.1 Galago senegalensis
TTGATATCTAAACAGCTATTTGACCCAGTGGCAGATTACTATTTCTAATCACTTGATCTGAAGGAATTTTCTGAAGCAAAGACTAAAGTTATTTATTGACTTATAGTTTTATATTTCCTGGCCAGAGTTTAAAAACAAAAATGCACGGGCAGTGCCTGTGGCTCAGTGGGTAGGGTGCCGGACCCATATACCAAGGGTGGTGGGTTCAAACCCAGCCCTAGCTAAATTGCAACAAAAAATAGCCAGGCGTAGTGGCAGGCACCTGTAGTCCCAACTACTCAGGAGGCTGAGGCAAGAAAATCACCTAAGCCCAGGAGTTGGAGGTTGCTGTGAGCTGTGACGCCACTGCACTCTACTGAGGGCTATAAAGTGAGACTCTGTCTCTAAAAAAAATAAAGTACAAAAAATCTCTCACGCTAACATAAATGGTCCATGGTTTTATCTAATTCATATTAACACACGGAAGTCCACAATTATTGATGTTTTTACTTTAATATTAATTTCCAAAATATATTTTAAATGTTCACTTAGACTTATTTTCATCACCATTACCTAAACTCAAGCTTTCATTTTCTCTTACCTTGCCTTTTAAGCAGATCACTCTAAATTGCAAAAATCCACTTTCCACAAGGCAGCCAGAATGAACTTTATAAACATCATATCTGTTCTTAAATCCTTAGTGTTTCCACACTGTCTTTCATATAATTTTAAGTGTCCTATGAGATCGATCCTCTCTCCTCTATTCCTACAGACTCGCTTTGCTGATCACATTAGAATCCTTTGTGTTCCTTGAATTTGTCTTGCTCTGTCTACTAGAATCTTTTCCTTGTACTTTCCCTTATTTCTAGATAATTCCTACTCATTCTTTGCACCTCACTTTACTCATCCTTTCTCAGAAAACCCCTCCGTGTCTACTCTACCAAGAAAAATATTATACGTTCTCATAGTTCCCTACATTCTTCATTTGTACTACTTAAATTTTTTATGAATAATTGATTTAATGCCTATGGGTCCCCATTCAAAAGTAAATCCTATAAAAGCGGGGACACTATTTCATTCTACATTATATTCTCAAAGTACCTGGCCTAACACACACACACACACACACACACACACACACACACAGAGACACATATGCATGCTTGGTAGAATAAATATTGTAAACTGAAGCTGCTGGGGTACTTTGTTTTATTTTCTACTACTATGTTCTTTGACAACCAACTCAGCCTCCACATTCACAGACACCTTTCACTCATTAGTTGAAAACACTCTTTCCTTGTGAAATAAAACAGTTGTGAAAATGAGGTGTTGTTCACCAATAAGCTGCTAATTGAGGCTTTTTATTTTCACGGATATACTAAATGAAACTCTGAAGCATGAAAAAAAACGAGAGTGTTCTAAAGAAAAATATGCATGGCTCTTTCTAGTGGTATTGTCATAGCTTCCAGAACTTCAAAAAGTGTTTTCCCCCTTGACTGGAAATCGGGGTTAGGGGAAGGAAGTGAGAATGGCAAACTGGTTCTTTTATTTATCTAACTAAACAGAGACTTAATCTTATTGGAGTTAGGCCATTCTTCAACATAACTAACTCTCAGTACTTACTATATTAATAAATACCGACATAACATGGAAAAGTAAAACATGACCATAATTGACATTACATGTTTCCATTTATTCATTAATTATAATTTTATTCTTAAGCTTTAAGTTACTATGGTAACTTACAGTTGCACAGGACACTGATTTTAAGACTGTTTATTAACATACTTTGTTTTAGACAGGGTAGGTTAAATTCCAGAAACAAATAAGATCCTCAAAATTCAGTTCCTTGAAGAACAAAGAGTTTATTTCTTTGGTCCAGAGCAAGAGCTCCACAGTAGCAGCAGCTCTGCTATATGACGTCTTTGAAGGACCCAGGCTGACAGTGATCTGTAATTTTCCATGTGATACTTACTGGACTGCCTTAGAAACTGCCATCTGTGATATTCAGAACCTGTGAAGAGCGCAAAATAACATTCACGCGAGGGTTTTATAAATCAGGTCTGGAATTGGCATATATTACTTCTGCCCCATTCCTTTGCTAAAAACTTAGATCTCAAGGCAAGGGAAGCTGGTAGATGTTTTCTAGCTATGAGTTCAGTCCCAACTTTAGATGTATAGTAGGATAGAAAAGATCTTGCTCTATAAGTTTGACTACCTGCATTATGTCATCAGGCAAAAATATTTTAAAACCTTTCTCTGCTTTTTGAAGGAATGAATAATCAAGTCTAGGAAACAAACAAACAAACAACAACAACAACAACAACAGAGAAGAAATACGATGGCCCTGAATGATCTAATAAATGAATAAGTAGTACTCAAATAATAAGTTAGGAAGACCTCTTAAGTGTGTCAAGCAGTAATACTATAATTCTTTTTTTTTTTTTGAGACAGAGTCTCACTCAGTCGCCCTGGGTAGAGTGCCTTGGCATCGTGGCTCACAGCAACCTTAAACCCTTGGGCTCAAGTAATCCTCTTCCCTCAGCCTCTTGAGTAGCAGGGACTACATCACAATGCTCAGCTATTTTTTAGAGACAGGGTCTCACTCTTGTTTAGGCTCTCGAACTCTTGAAGTCAAGCAATCTACCCAGCTGGGCCTCCCAGAGTGCTAAGATTAGAGGCATGAGCCACCATGCCCAGCCCCAGAAAGCACTATCATTCTTTAGGTTTCATAACAATCAATTACGAGGAGACATTCTAAAATCTTTTTTGAATTCAGTTTGTACTATCTACTTGATCTACAGCATATAGCGAATCCTTGCCATTGGCCCTTACATGATGACAAAATAATTTTCACCTTTTGACAGAGGCGATTTAAAATCTAAGCTATTGGTTTTAAGGAAAAGGTAAGTTTTGAAAATGAAGGATGAGAGAGAGGCTGCCCTCCTCTAAAGCTAATGAAGAGCAGAGTATTGTCAAAGGAATAGAGAAATAGATAAATAGAACATATTAAAGTATAATGAAAGAATCTCATGAATAAATGAGTTTATGATTTTTTTTTAAAAAGAAAAAGGTCTTTCAAATAAGTCGGAAGAGATGGACTTCATGCAGTTTATTATGCATTGGCAAAACAAGTTATCCCCATTTGAGGACAAAAAAAAATAGAACCCTGCCTCCGATCATTTACAAAATAAATTTCAGACAGGTTAAAATACTAACAATAGAAAGCATAACAATATTATGGGAAAATATATTATTCACTTGAGGATAGGAAACTCCTCTTCAATAAGATATAAGAAAAAGCAAGAGCTCTTGTAGGGCTTTTGAAACTATGAAGTATTTTAGTCTCTATTTTGAGATCATTAGAGAATTGACTGAAATATTTTAGCAAAGGAATTATGGGATCAAATTTGTTTTCAAAAGATGACTCTTTCAGTTATATGTGAGAGATGAAGGATAGCACAGCTATTCACGCAGTTACTGGGGTAGTTTCAGCCAATAGGAGAGAAAATTGGTTTGGTCTAGAATGTTGGTGATGCAAAATGGATGCTAGACAATTCTAGAAACATTTAGGAATTACGGTATGAAGTGGAGACAAAGGATAAGTATGAAATTAAGCAGCACCCAGACCTGGAAATGTCTTGAAGGATGGGCAATTTTGAAAGTTTTAAAAGGCTATATGAGGAGCTAATAAATGATGTGTATACTTAGAAGAGACACATTATCTTTCTTTAGAGGAAATCCTCTGGAGAGGAGTGGCCAACCGCCTGAACCCAAGTGAAAAGCAGTGCGGCCAATACCCTAAAGGAAGAGCTGAGAAGCCCAAGTTTTTCTCTGACTTTCTCCCACCTTCCTGTCTCTTGGTCTCTTTCTCCCCTGAGGCCAGCCATAGAAATTAAAATCCCTTTTCCCTAAGGTGGGTCATAAAAACTGAAAGCCTTTCCCCCCAAAGCCAGCCATAAAACCTGCAAATAATACTTAAACTTTAACTCCACCTTTCTGTGCTAAAAGTGGCCATAAAGAAATTATCTGACCTACTTTGTTTGATGGGAGGTCATAAGATCACCATTCTTGAGAGGATCCTGCCCTAATACCCAGAGGGAAGAAATGTGAGCTCGAAGAACATTCCTGACCCACGTTCCTGGGTTTCCCCATTCAGTGTATTAGCAAGAAGTAATACCCTTTTTGTCCAGTCAGGTTTTGACACGGTTGCCCATACTTTGTTGTACATGAGGATAAAAACAGACAATCCTCTGCATCTTTGCATCTTTATTCTGAAGGCTTGTAAAGTTTATATGGCTTTTCTCTTATTAACCACCCTTTTGAGAGTTGACTTTTCAGGGAAGCTCAGAGGGCAAAGGGGAAGTTTTCCCTTGACTCCTATACCTGCTATGTTGTTTCTCCAAGAATCCTCCAGCCTGACTTCAGCAAGGATCCTACTAGGTTAGCTTCAACAGAATACTCCCTCATCCTGATGTCTCCTCTTAGTAATTTTTCATCCACCAATCTCTCCCTACTCTCCTGGCCCTGACCTTGGCTATAAATTCCTTCTTCTTCTTTTTTTGTTTTTTTGCAGCTTTTGTCTGGGGCTGGGTTTGAACCTGCTACTTCCCCAGCATATGAGGCTGGCGCCTTCCCCTTTGAGCCACAGGCGCCAATTTTTTTTTTTTTTTTTTTTTTTTTGCATTTGGGGTTGAGCCCAATCTCTCTCCCCTACTGCAAAATCTCCTGGCAGTAGTCCCCTCTACCTACTGGGATAGACCTGATTAAATTCTGCCTTACCATGCTTTAGCAGGTGTCATTGGATGAGTTTTCTCTTCAACATTATCTCTGTCCCCAGGAGTACTGCCTCAATAAACCCCCTTTCTATATGTCCTTGTCTCAGATTCTGCACTTTGGGAGCGATAGAGATAACAGTATCTCTTCATTGTTTCTTATCTTGTAACATTGTACTAAGAGAAATCAATGAATGTTACTATCCACTTTTGTTAAACTAAGTGTTAGAAACTTGTCCTTTCTGAGTGACACTACTGAAGTTTTGCAATTTTTAATTCCAAGTAGCCAAACAGGGGAGAGAAAGAAAATACTTAGTAATTAGAAATAACTGTGAATATCTGTTTAAATAGGAAAAATATGTTATAGGGCAAAATTAGTACCATCTACAGATCAAAGAACAGCAAATATAAATTAAGCAGTGTCTGCACAAAAAAAGTACACCTTTGAGGCTGGGTGAGGTGGCTCACACTTGTAATCCTAGCACTCTGGGAGGGCAGGCAGGTGGAGTGCCTGAGCTCTAGGTTCTAGACCTGGGTTCTAGACCAGCCTTAACTAAACTCCATCTCTAAAAACAGCTGAGGGTTTTGGCTGGAGCCTGTAGTCTCAGCTACTGGGGAGGCTGAGGTAAGAGAATCACTTGAAGAGTTGAAGTTGCTGGAGCTATGATGCTAAGGCACTCTACCAAGGGCCACAAAGTGAGACTTTGTCTCAAAAAAAAAAAGTACACATTTGTTGTGTGATACATCAGTATTAAAACTCAGTTATGTTTCCTTTATTGTGCTGCAAAATTATCATAACCATTTACAATTATTGGTATTTTAAATGAGATAAATACTGTGTTTAGATTTCATTACTTGAATATTTAAGCAACAATTTTCTCCCTAGCTGTAAAATTTTTATATTACCGTTATTTATTGCTTTAATTTTACTTTTTCTTTTTCTTTTTTAGATTCAGGGCAGAATATTAAATTGGTTCATTATAACTGGAAGCCATGTTGCTAAATACTTAAGTTGTATATTAAAAATGTTTAGCCAAATCATTTTTTAAAAATTTTACAGTCCAACTATTAACATTTACACGCCATGTTTCTTTGAAAAGTTTTTGTTATCATCTTTTTCATGTGTCACTACATTTTACACAAAGTTATTCCTCCTTTTCATGGCTGGGAATCAAAACATGTATAATTGTGTCATAATAAGAGTTAAAATTCATAAATTAATTTAGTATTTAATAGCAACCTCTTAGAGCAAGCAACAAATACCATTAAATCTCAGATTCTTTTACTGCAAGTTATCTTTTATCTTTCAGCTGTCCATGATGAACAATTCTGCAAGAAAACTGTAAGATTTTTAGGGTCTAGTCCTGTAGAACAAAAGGCAGGGATTTGGAAAAGACCCTTCATAACACTTTGGTTTTTGGTCTGCGTGTAAATTTGCAATTACACAGTTTATTACAGACCTAGAATTGGAAAGAGGGCCCGTAAGTTATTCTAGCAATCAGCAAAAATTTACCTAATTTAAACGTAATGTGTAATTATTTTTTCTCCTACTTACTGAAAACAATGGCAGATATGCTAATGAGCAGGGCATATTCTTGAACTGTTAAGTGGTTTTTCGATTGCCACTATCTGGCCGGATCTTTGCGCCTGCAAGCAAGGCAAACACGACCTCTCCTTTTCCTTTTTCTCTTTGCAAAGTGAAACAGGCTAGACTCGTTCATGTGATGCCAGTGACGTCAGCCTCCTCCGGGTCGCGTGACCGACACCCAACCTTCCCACTACCCCGCCCCCACTGGCAGAGCGGGAAATCTCGCGAGAATCCGTCTTACTATCAGAATTTACAGAGCTTACCGAAGAGTTACTCCGAAGAGATGGGAAGGTGTGGCCGAGTGGCGGAGTTTTTGCTCTCATTCTGTTAATTCATAGCCAAAGTCAAAGCCATTGGGGATTGCCAGAGTCTAAGCCGCCCCGCTCAGAAAACAGCGGGAGAGGGGGAGGTGGACTGGGAGGTGGCAATCAAATGAAGTGAAATGTGGCGCCCCGGCAGCCGTCGCCCCTTGCTAAAGCGGCTGCGGTGGAGGGTTGAACCCCCGCGCCAGATGCCTGGGACCTGGCAGCGTGGCGAACACCAGTTCGGCTTTCCTGGGCCTCGACAGTAGCTGGAGGCTGTGGGAGGTTGGGACGCTAATCTGCAGCAGTCAACTGCCCACATCCGGCCCCTGCACTGTCAACCCTGAGCGGCACGAGATGAAGTGGTTGCGCCCCTCGCTCTGCTCCACCGGGTAGCGTGGCCCCGGAGCCGGCCTAGGGAGGTCCCAGTGTCCCGTGCCCAAATAGGGGCGTGGACTAGCCCTAGCTCTGGCTCCCCTGGCCCTTGGCCGCAGCTCTGGGGCATCCACGAGTTGCCCCGCATTTTCCCGCTTTATCAGCCCCAGATTTGGGCAGGATCCTTTATAGGGGTTTGATGTTTTCGCCTCATTCGTCTAAACTCTCTTCAAGCTTCTTTCCCACACATCATTCACCTTCCACCTGGTTTCTCCCTAGACGGGTGTGCTTCTGTGTGAGACCAAAGGAGGGAGAGCGAACCATGGAGGGACAGGGTTGGAGTCGCTAGAGGGAGGTGTGGGACCAGCGAGGAGGGGGCTGCGCAAGGGAGGGGGTGCTGGCGGCGGAGGGAGCGGCAGGAGGAGGCGCGGGGGAGGAGACGGAGGCCCGGGGACGAAGAGGAGGCTTCGCCCGAGCCGAGCGCTCTTTCTGTCGCCGCGCCGTCTTGAAGCCGCGCGGGCTAGTGGGGAGTGCCAGGCCGCCGAAGTGCCTGGCCCTGCCAGCGCCGCCGCTGCCCACCGGAGGGAGGCCCGCCCCGGGCGCGCACGCCGGCCCGAGCCCCGGCGCGCCCCGCGCCCCTGCCTGCTGCCCCTGCCTGCTGACAGCTGCCGCTGGGCTCCAACCGTCCTGTCCGCTCCGGGCTCCGCGGCCTCGGCTCCTCTGCACGCTGCCGCTGTCCCCTCGGGCTCCCTCCCATCTGCGTCCACCCCTCCTGCCCGAGTGCCGATCATTTCGCAACTGCTCGCTGCTCGCCCCGTGCCCGGCTGTTTTTCCGTTTCCCGGGTCCCTCTTCTTGAGTACTTTGCCCCCTACATTTGGGGAGAGGGGCTAGAAAAGGGGCGGGTGGCACGTCCTGAAGAGAAAGCGAGGCCCGCAGGAGGAGGAGGAGGAGGCTCGGCGGACGGTGGGGAGGAGACCCCACGCCACCCTTGCTGGTCATCTCCCCTCCCGCCCCGCCCCTGCGCACACTCCCTCGCGGGCGAGCTACTTTCGGACGAGGAAAGTGAGGGCGGCACTGGGTGACAGCGCCGCGGGGCCAGTCCCGGGGTTGGTCGCGCGTCTGCTAGCTTCTCGTCGGTCGCGCTCCCAGCCAGGGCACAGCCCGGACCGAGGATGGCTTCGACCACAACCTGCACCAGGTTCACGGACGAGTATCAGCTTTTCGAGGAGCTCGGAAAGTAAGCGCCTTTGCTCGGCATCCGCGCGTCCCCTTTTCCAGCAGAGGGCGGGTTAGGTTGCCCCTGACCCACCGGCCTCGGTCGTGGGGCGAGGGAGTTTGAAAGACCAGAGGGGAGCGAAGGGGGCCCACGGTTTGTCAGCTCTGGGGAAGGTGCTGTGTTAGTAAGGGGAGGAAACAGAAAGGGGAGGACCCTTACCTCGGCTGTGGCCCTTTCTGATAATCCCCCTTCTTTGGCTCCCCAACCCTCTCGCACAGAGAGACTTAGTAAATTTATGGTCTCTGCAGTTGTAGCTGTCATCCTGAGAAGTGTGCGTGCGTGAGCGCGTGTGGATGTGTGTTTGGCAAGGAAACTAGAACCCATGTAAAATGCAACATAGATCATGTTTTCTGTAAATAGAGATGCCTCCTGCTTAGCCGGCGTGTCGGCGGTATGACCCACGTACGGATGAGAACTCACTGCCTCAGACGGTGCCATATTTATTGATGCCGAAAGTTCAACTTGGCGCAGAGTCCATTTCGCATCTAGTAGTTGTTCTGTCCAGGAAAAGGGCCACCTAACAGAACCCGACCCCGGCCCCGTACGCACTATGATTCTTTGCACTAGATTACTCCCTCACCGTCATTCTTTCTGGGATTTACGCGTGCACCTTTGCGTTCTCGGAGGATTTATTTATATAGGCAGCGGAAAAAAGCTCTCGGGAGACTGGGAGAGCGCTTCTCAAGGGTAGCCTAGCGTTGTATAAAACCACCCCATGCTCTCGGCTGGGCAGAACTACCTGGAGATGTTCAGGAAGGAGACAAGAGACCTACTGAGGACCTGTGCAGAGGGACCTGGGGGCCGAGCCATGAACGTGGATTTGTGTAGCATCAATCCCAAAGCCAATTCTTCTATTGCTAGTTTGGACTCTTACTTATGAAAGGGGTGCGCTTATGTGTATGTTGTGGGTTTATGCGGATGAATTACAGGACATGTACACATTTTTAAATGTAATGAAAATTATATATTTATATATTGTCTACGGTTAAAACATGGAGAATATGTCGGAAGATCAGCTTAATTCAAATCTCTCCCCTCCCCCAGCCCAAGCGGTACATAGAGAAATCACCATACCAGTATGTGTTGAAACCACACAAACGTGCTCAAGATTTATATTTTAATGAAAGTAATTGTCGTGTTTACTTACTTGGAGGCACATTAATTGTTTTTCCCTACTGAAATAATGGGCAGCAGATTTTTTGCTGCTGCTCCTCAGCTCTGCTCTTTGCAGGATTTTTCTCAGCATTTGGTGCTATGTGAGTGTGAATTGTAAAATGTTTTCAAATTTCTTAGGCAAACAAGAGCAGTCATAATTGGCAGTTCCTTTCATTTCCTTGATTAATCATGTGTGCTCCCAGTTAAATAAAATTTACTTTTATTCTTCAACATTAAAGAAGGCCTGGGTTCTCGGGAAGAGTCCTTCATTTTCTGGATATTACTGTAGTACACTTGATAATTTGACAGTTCACTAAAATCAATTAAAATGCTCACATTTTGGAAATTGTTAGTGTAATATCAGATCTGATCGTATTGATGACTTGCTAATTATTGGTTTCCAGGGGGGCATTCTCAGTGGTGAGAAGATGTATGAAAATCTCTACGGGACAAGAATATGCTGCCAAAATTATCAACACCAAAAAGCTTTCGGCTAGGGGTGGGTATTTTTAACCACATATATGTTAATTTTGTATTTATCGTGTTGGTTCTGTTGTTGGTAAATATATCATGTAGTTATTCAATTTTAGACTTAGGTATCATATTACATATTAAGATTATTTCCTTCCTGAATGCTTCTTGGGCTGTCCAGTTTAGAAATACATGAGCAAATATAATTATTATTTAATAAATTGTTATTAAAATTCTGCCTGCCCCATGAGCAGTAGCATAAATCACTGTATTTTAAAGCAAATAATCATAATTTAAGTGCATTTTGCTTTTAGCTCTGGTGTAAAATAACTTTTAGAAGTACATGGGCATGGAAAAATATAAGTCTCACAACTGTCATAATTCCCTTTTGCTTTTGAGAAGAAAATGGGTCACAGCTCAGTTGAATCATATGTTTCAATTGTAGTTACACTTGAACTTAATTCATCAAGGTATATTTAACAGTAATGGCTTTGAGAAGAAAAAATTTGGGATTGTTATATTCTAGGAAGTTAAGCTTGATTTTGATGTTTCTGTGTGCAGTTCAGACCTTTACTTGGTCTTCTGCATTAAGGCTTTACACAGATTCATGTAATGTTTTTTACACATGCAGTTACAGCCACAGAAATAATTCATACTCATAAAGTAGCTGTTGACATAAGCAAAAAACTTGGAGGGATCCCACTGCATTCTTTCTATTTTGTTGAATTCATGTAAAAGTACTTATACTGCTATGTGAGGCATTCCAATTATTGTGGACACGTGTCTAAGGTATTTCCATGGGAATTTATGGTTTGATGAAATAAAAATGAAATTAAAATGAACAAAATATCACAGTGTAAACCCATCTCAGTGACCTGGTTTATTTAAGTAATAAGAAAAGAAATTCCATTTTGGTTAGTTTTCCTCGTTCAATATGTCTGTTTAGAAGTTCTTCCTGGCGTACTGGCATCACTGCTTTTTGGTCTCTGCTGTGATTGGTTTTCTATATTTATTGCAAATTCTGTTTTTAACCTACACTTTAGGTTTAGGTTGGCATTTCAGCTTATTCGTTTGAATGGCATTTTCTTGTAATTTCCTTCATCTGATTTTAATGTAATTCTAAGGAAGATCTATATGCTGAAATAACCAGCACCACTGAATCATGGTATGAAAACGAATGAGAAACGAGTTATGGGAATCAAGCTCCCATGTTAGTCTCTACTCCACAGGAAGGTTTTGAGAATGAAAGGAGTTGTTAAAGTGTAAATGGCATTTTACTCAATAAAAAAGAAAAGAAAGAAAAAGAGAAATGCAAATGTGTAGTCAGATTCTTTCAGTGCTTATATTACTTCCTCCTGTGTGCTAGGTACTTTGGCAATGATGTGAGCTGTGGCTTCTTTCGGGAATGTTACAACACCTATTTCAAATCTTTCAGCGATTTGACATCTACACTCAAATCAGTCTAGTGGTTCAATTTTTTACTAACTTCCTCTGTTACAGTCATCCCTCTTCACTCATCCTAGTTCCTACTCCGTACACCAAGATGACAGATACACTCGCACCTGTTCAGATACATTTCACTCTTTTTGGCCTTCGGTCTGTGTTTAGGGTCAGTCTTCTCCAGTCTGATGGCCTTTTTTCCTCCCTGACCACTTCCCATTTCCCACTTTCTCAATGTTGACTGTGCTCACCTGCTCATACTCTATTTCAAAGAATCAGAGTTCTTTCTGCTACCACACCAAGCCTTCTTTCCCCTTCTGGGTTTATTGATTGTAATTACTCCACATTTAGGACAAGTAGTTAGGGTGAAGGGTTAGAAGACAGGCTTTTCCTTCCTTCCCTGCAATGTTTTTGCTGGTGTCTTTAGGTAAGTGTCTTAACTTGCTGTGTTAACATCCCTAAGAGGGAGCTAGTGAAGAGGATTGCTGGCACTGGAATCAGATTCTGTGCTTTTGAATTCTGATTCCCATACCTACTAGCTGTGTGATCTTGGACACTTTACCTGTTTTCTCTGAGCCTCAGGGATTTTTTTTTTTAATCTGTAAAATGGGGTAATAACAGAACCCTTCCCTCTAGGATTTTATGTGGAGTGAAAAGAATTAATGGAGTGTAGAAAAGAATCTGCCAAGTAATATGTGCTCAATGAATACTAACTGCTATTATTATCTAATAGAGTTGTTATAATGATCAAATTTGTTTACTTAAATGAAAGAACTTGAAGCTTGTAAATCTAGTGGCAGCCATGATTTAGCTGTGAGAGCTCAGTTGGCATCGTAGCTCTAGTAGTGTATAAATTTGGTTCTCATCAATAAAATGGGAAAATATACTTAGGATCTCATGGATGTTCTAGAACTCAGGGAATTTTATGAGATTCACTTCCTAAATTGCAAAGCGCTGTTAGTTTAAGTTTTATTATTGTTCACCTGTAAAAATTACGGTATTTTTTTCAAAATGCTCAACAACTTAGATTTATATTGTCACACCAATGAAAGCTGTTCATAGGATATTTGTACCTTCGAATGTGTAATGACATCTATACTCATGTCAAATTATAATTCTTGAAGAAAAATTACCATGCTTTCATTTTTTGATATGACATCCTACATATCAAAAAGGACACAGAAGAGGCTCAGTGCAAGGTGCTTTGTAAAGGAGTTAAGTACAGAATTTACTTGTAAGAACAAGCAAATACTAAAAATAAAGAAATCTGTTGTGTATTAAGAGCATTTACTTTAAAATAAGAATTCTTTTAACAACACTTCTTTCTGAGAATCTAATGATCCAAATAAGTCATTTTTACAGAATAACTAAAAAATAGTGAGTATATTCAAAGGAAATATAGAATGAAATGCAAAATAGCATGCTTATTTTTTAGTAAGATAATAATTATTGAGAGTGGTGTACAGCAGTTTTTGTGGAACATGTAATATTTTGTGCAAATTTTTGTTTATATTATTGGAAATTCTATGCATATGTAACTCCACGCCTTAAGCCAACTTGTTTTAAAGACCAGGCAGGTCCTTCAACTCAACTGATGTCTTTAAATATAACATTACAACTGGAAAAGAAAGGGCCATTGTTAATTAATCTAAGACCAGGAGGGAATTACCAAAAATTTGGCTACATTCCTGCATAAATTTGCACATCCAACTATACTGTCACCCAGGCATTTTTCTGTGCCTAGATTTTAAGGATTTCCAGCAGACAGTTTTAGTTGCTTGTCCTCTCAGCTGTTAGTCACATACACCATATTTGGGGAACTCAGAGTCAATTGAAGAATTTCTCACCTTTTGTGTTAGCCTGTGCGTGCACAGAAAGAACATTCATTATATGGTACTCAGCAGGTAGATATGTACATTCATCATATATAATGTGGCTTCTTTGAAAATAAAAAACAGTACAGAAATATTTCAGATATTTGATATTATAAACATATATGTAATTTATGTCCTCTATAAAGTTATTTTGTTACATAGGAATAGAGAGCATGCTTAATAAATGGTGAATCATGATAATAGAATTCTTGCCTCATGTTTTCATCATGAGAGTTAGAAATGATCCCATTTGGATCCCAAACATTTTGTTAGGTTAGTCCTTAACAGATGTCAGTTTGCTCTGCTGTTTCAATATTCTGTCTATTTTGACATGTGTAGAACTGTAAGCAGCTTTGTCACAGTATATGAAGTCAGTGAAGAGCTGTGATCACAGCGTAGAATCCACAACTGATGGCTCTGAGAGCAGCTGTTTTAAGAAATAGTCCAAGTGATTTATCTTGTATTTTGAAGCCTCCAGAGGTAAAATATTCTCTGTGGTAATAATGGTTTCTTGACATTCATCTTCCAGTGTCTTCTCTTTTTTGTTCTTTCTTCTTCTCTTCGCTTTTCTTTTTTCCTTTTTTTTTGAGACCAAGTCTCCCTCTGCCACCCTGAATAGTTTCCTGGTGTCATCATATCTCACAGCAGCCTCAAACTCCTGGGTTCAATTGATCCTTTTGCCTCAGCCTCTTGAATAGCTGGGACTACAGGCATCCACCACACCATCTGGCTAGTGGCTAGTTTTTCTATTTTTAGTAGAGAGGACGTCTGGTTCTTGCTCAGGCTTGTCTTGAACTCCTGAGCTCAAGCAATCCACTTGCCTCCCAGAGTGCTAGGAATACAGGTGGGGTCATCGCACTGAGCCTCTTGTATATTTCTTGATCATTAGAAACTAGTTATTATAACACAGAGTCTGGGACAGGTCACTGTTTTCATAAAATAGAATACAATATAAACTTGAAAAAGATATGTTGTTTACAACTATATTTTATTTCTCCTACATTGCCAAAGTTGAAAGGGGCTTCATTTTATATTTCTGTAAAACTTCAAATATAATGCAGTTAAATCATTTTGATATTCTTTGATTTTATTAGTTATATTCATTCCTGAATTCTTGATATTAGTAGGAAATGAATCACAACTTTTTACAACTTGACCAGATACACAAAATTAGGTCTCAGCCATGAAAAATCTAAGTGTTCTATAACTATCCCTAAGTAATCTTTTTTTTTTAATGTCATAAAAGATATGTCAAAAACTAACTTTATTACTTTTTTTTTTGCATCCAGGTAGGCAAGACATTACTGTAATTGCTCAACTTCATGGTTACTTGTCCTGAATTGGAAATAGAATTGAAACCGTATAGATGAAACAAATTGTTCTGAATATTGGTTTAACAATTTGAAAAATTTTAGACAAATGAATATATGAAAGTTTCTTGGCTAGAATCACGTTTTTAAGAAGGAATTGGTAAATCATTTTTAGTTTTGCATGTGGAATCTCCACCATCCTTCGTTTTGGGGGCATGGACAGGGCATGTGTCATCCTTACTGTTTTGTGTCCTTTACTTACGTTTAGTCATATTTACGTTCTTACTTAAGCCTTGATATTGGATGTTTATTTTCTTTTTTTGGTAAATGGGAATATTATTGGTATTTAAAACCAGTTAGGAGACAAAAATAATAAAAATGTATATCCACATTTCCGGAATAATAAAAACCTATTCTGTATTCTGGCCTCATTAAGACCAACCTAGCAAAGAATGTGGTGATCAGATACCTCACTGTGATATGTAGAGTGAGTATCAGACCCCACTGGACTGTGTGAGATGAGGACCCAGAAACCTTCGAGTATTTATATAATACTTTCCATTTCTATTGAATAAACTCAATATAAAAATTAAAATTTAATAGTAAATTTCCCATTTATGGGTCCTTTTAATGTCAATAATTATTAATTACTAGAAATCACATATTCACTAGGCTTTACTTGGGGATTTAACTTGTTAACTAGAATTTTAATTTTTTTTTTTTTTTTTTTTTTTTTGAGACTGAGTCTCACTTTGTCACTGTCAATAGATTGCCATGGTGCTCACAGCAACCTCAAACTCTTGGGCTCTAGAGATTCTCTTGCCTCAGCCACCATAGTAGCTGGGACTATAGGCGCCCACCACTATGGTTGGCTATTTTTAGAGATGAGGTCTCCCTCTGGTTCAGGCTGGTTTCCAGTCTGTGAGCTCAGGCAGTCCACCTGCCTTGGCTTCCTAGAATGCTAGGATTACAAGCATGAGCCACTGCACCTGGCCTAGAATTTTAATTTATTTTTAAAAGTCATTTTTTAAAATTGATATGGAGGCTTATTCACAGTGTGTCTAAGACTTAGGTGATATATATATATATATATATATATATATATATATATATTTATACATATATATATTTTAACACAAGTCTCTCTCCATCTATTAGGGTATAGTGTGTATAGTATTCTTATAAATTATTGGCCATTAATTATTTAATTATTGTTTACATAGAAGGATATGTTAAAGATTTTAAGTTATAATATTATTTAGTAAGCAGCACTTTGGTTCATTAAATGGAGTATTAGCAGTATTTTAACTTTAGAACATAATATCTTTATAATAGTAACTTATCTTTCAAGTCATTTCATAGATTATTGAGCACATTTACCTGTGACTTTATTTTATATGTATT
The DNA here is from genome assembly GCA_963575145.1 of Galago senegalensis. NCBI lineage: Eukaryota > Metazoa > Chordata > Mammalia > Primates > Galagidae > Galago > Galago senegalensis. Next base: position 15,951 of record CAUYTI010117250.1, read on the forward strand.
TATTTAATAAATATTGAATGATTACCATGGACAGAGCGTTGGGAAAAATAAAGTCTATCTATACAAAAGACAGTGTAGAAGATATTAATCGGTGTTCTGGGGCTAGCATGAATAAAGTATGTGGACCTTCAAAGGAGGAGAAGTTTATTTCTGCTTAGGGAGGAAGGTTTTCATTGGATATGGGCTTAAGGAAATTTAGAAAGCCATAATTCGGGTGGGGGCTTAAGCACCCCCCTAACAAATTTGAGGAAGTTGTTCAGATGTTCAGGTAGTTTGTATATCTAATTATAATGAAAATCTCATTTATATTCATATGATAAATTTGTCTAAATTATTAACAGTTAGTTTTAGAATAAAATTAATTTAAATGACATCAACATTTCTTAGATGACAGAATTTCGCTGAGACTAGGCAAGATAGATATAGCAATGCTTAAGGAGAAATCATAAACCTTTCATCTGTCATAACCTGTCTCTTACTCCAGGACTGGGAAACTGGTATATCTGAAGAGGAAAGAGGACAGCTTTGTTGTTTGTTTGCTTTGGTTTTTAAATCTCTTAAGTACGGTTATTGCCCTATGCAATCATAGAACAATGTCATTCTTAATATTTTTTAGTTACCTGAATCCCTTTCCTGGTTTTACAATATCATGTTAACTCCCTAGAACTCTATTTATGGATATGAAAATCAATAATGCCATCTTTGTTGGTAATAATAATTTAGAAAAATATAAATAGTAATAGCCATTGTTTCAAGAGCACTTTTTCAGTGACAACAGGTGTTTATAAGACACTTTGTTTTATTTTATTTAATCCATATGCAGCCTCCCAGATGAACAATATTATCTTTAGTTTTGAGAAAAGGAAACTGAGGTTCTTGTTAACATTAATAAGTTGTAGAGTCAGAATTTAAACCTAGTTTTCTCTGGCTCTAAAGTCTGTCTCTCTCCAACATCACCATCACATTCCATTAGTAGCTGTTAAAAAGAACTTACCTTAATCTTTCTCTGTTTACCTGTATGTGATTGACTAAGCTTAACTTCATAGCCCTTCATAAAAGGCCTAAGCCTTATACATTTTACATTCCCACTGCAAAGTAGGGAATTGAGTATTTCTTTGGGAAAATATAGTTAGAGATCCAACTTAAGAGAGAAGATAGTGTTTTAATTGTTGCAGTAACATAAAAGCAAATTGTACTTTCAGACAGCCCCTTTAATACAATTTACTGGAAGGAAAACAATATAGTGAAAAATGTTATTAAAAATGGTTGGAAATGGTTAAAGAAGAGATGTGTTTTAGTAAACTTATTCATTAACTGGTTAAAACCTTCTTACTATACAGAAAGTTCCTTAGAGTACTTCTAAAGGGCATACTTGTTACAAGAAAGAAAGACTCAGCCCTTTCACCAAAGCCCAGAGAAACGGACCCGGGAATCCGTTGACTGTTCTGATTTACCTTGCTTGAAGAATGGAAGACGAATTTTTGTTGCTTTATAGTTTTCTTCGTGAACAACACTGTTTTGTGTGTTGAATTCATGTAAAAATGTAGAAATTTAAAGAAAAACATGAATTGTCAAGTTATATGTTGGTTGGAAAAAGAAGTCACAATAAGCAGTATAAAGGTATACACGGGTAATATACTGTGATATAATATTTATGTGCAGTTAATTATTTTACCAAAGGTTCTCTACTTGTCTTTAGTTAGAGTGATTACATAGGGATTTTCAAATTTTTTATTAGATAAAATTTGATAGATGCAATTATCATATTTATTTATTTTTGAAATAATAATCCCCCAATAAATCTCCACTTAGTAACTAAAACATTCCTTCTACTTTTGAAGCTACTTGCCTGTACCTTGTTAATCTTCATTCTTTACATCTTTCCAAGAGTTAATCACTCTTCTCCCTGTTTTATGAGAAAAGCCTCTTTTTATTTCTTCAGACCCTGGCGTTTTTTAATTGACGGGTGGATCTCAGTTGACTAGTCAATTACAGATGGAAAATCTATGCTGTCATTATCAAAGTCAACTATAGTTTATTTTGTGTGCTATGTGCATAACATGGAATAAAATACGTTACTTCTCATATATTAGTATTTAATTTTACTTTCTCCCTTAAGGTCCAGGACAGGCTTAAATTATGTGGAATTTTTGAGTAACAGGAAGTTATTTTATGCTTATGTCTTTTTGAAGATATTTCAATAATTTTGATGTATGCACATTGAAATAAGACAAGATGACTTATATAATGCTAACTTATTAAATGTAAATATAGTATGTGAAAATTTATTCATTTTTTAATTTTGTCTTATAAAAAAGTGACAGGGCGCTGAAATATGCCCCATTATGCCATTAGTCTTTAATTTAAATTTGATGTTTCGGTGGCAAATAAACACCTTTGTGGTATGCAGAGGCAATATTCTGGATTTGAATTTCTGCTGAATTCACTATTAATACAGCCTCCCACTCTGCCGTCTTCAGTGTTCTCACCCATTTCTTCCTCCTAGGCTTGGTGCCATAATTGTCCTAGGCTTTCAAGCATGCTTGATAAGTTTTAGGGATAGAGAGGTGAAAAAGATTTTGTCCCCAAATATTACCTGGTCTACGAGTGTGGATGACAGCCTGGTAAATAGAGTAGTTGGTGAGAGCTGGAATAGACTTATGCACAGGGCTTTTGAGGGAGTGCAGCTATGGGCTCAGGGAGATTGGTGTCACTAAAGGTTTCCTGCAGAGATTTAAGTGTCAGGTTGTGTTTTGAATAAGTTCAATGAGTCTGCTAGAGAAGGGGAAAATGGTCATCCAGAAAAAGTAAGCAGCTTGTTCAGAGGAAGGAAGTTCCAGCTCCACCCTCCAGTAGAATGAGGACACTAGTACTGTCACAAAGCTCCCTCCCCGAAGGTCCACTTCAGGTGCTTTCTCCTCCATGAGCGGCTCTGATATCCAGTCCCAGCCCTCCTTTCCTCCTCTAGCCAGAGTGTTTTTTTTCTTTATCTTTTGTCCTTTTTTGAGACAGAGCCTCAAGCTGTCGCCCTGGGTAGGGTGCTGTGACCTGGGTAGAGTGCTGTGACATCACAGCTCACAGCAACCTCCATCTCCTGGGCTCAAGTGATTCTCCTGCCTTCGCCTCCTAAGTAGCTGGGACTACAGGTGCCCACCACAATGACTGTTGTTTGGTTGTAGCCATCATTGTTGTTTGGCGGGCCCGGGGTAGATTCAAACCCACCAGCCCAGGTGTATGTGGCTGGTGCCTTAGCTGCTTGAGCCACAGCCACCGTACCTATTCTTTGTCCTTTGAATAGATCTTTTATATTTTTTATATGAAGCTTGCCGCATTTGTATTGCAGTTATATATGTTCCGCTTTCTGGTATCTTTTGGACATTGCTTAGCTTACTTTTCAATCTGTGCTTAGCACAGTAATTTCAATATTACAGATACTTGTGAGCAGTTGTTAAATGATGGGACAGGTGAATGAATGACCATATGAAATTCTGTCTCTTAAAATCAGTGTACGCTTCTACCTATGACTGGTAAATTAAATGAACATTCAGGCTTCAGGTTACATGGTATATACTAATTACATAATTAATTTCCAATTCATGAATTATTTCATAATTTCCCTGATGAAAATTCTGCTTTATTGAAAAGAGTGTTATATAGTCTAGTAATTTTTTGAGCAACCACTTGCAAATTTTTTTTTCATTTCTCTGTGTTTGTTTTCTTACCTCTTATTATTATTTATTTTTTTGAGACACACAGTCTTACTTTGTCTCCCCAAGTAGAGTACTCTGGCATCATAGCTCACAGCAACCTCTAACTCTTGGGCTAAAGCGATTCTCTTGCTTCAGCCTTCTGAGTAGCTGGGATTATAGGTGCCAGCCACAACTCCCGGCTATTTTTTATTTTTAGAAATGAGGTCTCTTTCTCGCTCAGGCTGGTTTCTAACTCATGAGCTCAGGAGATCTGCCCATCTCCGCCTCCCAAAGTGCTGGGATTACAAGTGTGAGCTGCTGCGCCTGGCCGTACCACATATTATAAAGTGCAAGTTTTCTGTTCATTACGAGCAAGACAGTTGGAAGTGCTGTTATACTAAAGAATGTACGTGAGGCAAACACTTTCTAACCCTCAGTAGTGATTTACTATGTATATAGTTTCCTGAAAGCATGTTATTGAGAGGTAGCATTTTCATCGTCTATCAGCACTACTTCAATAATGCCAGACTCACGTCATCATTACAATATTTAAAAATTTTGATCCATTCTACAGAGGTAGCTGATTGCCTACTTTTTCATTTCTCTTTTGATGAAGTTGATTTTTAAAGCATTTTGGTGATGTTTAATGGAGTTTTGGATATACAAATTATGGATGTAATTTGGTTTGAGATTGTTTGATATTTTATTTTGTTATGTTTTATTTTATTTACTTATTTATTTGAGAGTCTTACTTTGTCACCTGGAGTAGACTGCCCTGGCGTCACAGCTCATGGCAACCTCATACTCCTGGGCTCAAGCGATTCTTTTGCATTAGCCTCCCAAGTAGCTGGGACTACAGGTGCCTGCCACAACACCCAACTATTTTTAGAGATGGGGTCTTGCTCTAGTTCAGGCTGGTCTTGAACCTGTGAGCTCAGGCATTCTGCTCACCTCAGCCTCCCAAAGTGCTGGGAATACAGGCGTGGGCCACCACACCTGGCATTATTTGATATTTTAGAAAAGGCAGTTAGTGGCCAGCTGTTACATCTGCTGTGTTAGTCAATTCAAAAGTTTGATAAAAGGAAAATATATTTATTTCAATATCAGAAGGCGCTTAGAACAGAACGCATGTTGAAAAGCACCTATTCATGTCCTCTTCTCAAGGGCACTTTTCTTGTGTGCTATGTTGCAGGAACTGGGGATTTCATTATTCTGTAGCTTTCAGGTGCTTATAGTACATAGTAAATTCGAGATATATTTCTAATATATATTCTAATACATGTATTTGACATATTAGAAAATATTCTTCTCATAAAAGCCTCCTAATCATATTTTTAAACTGTGACTTTAAGGCTTTAGTAATAGTGGCAAAAGTGATTTGGGAAATTAGTGCAGTTATATATTTTGACCAATTTGTAGAAACTATATCCATGATAAATCTTTTATTATTTTAATAAAGTGAATTTCATATGTTTTTATATTGAATATAGCAATATGTGTTGTACAGAGGGAATTATAAACTCTGGCCATAAATCTTAATTATTTATTCCATTTGAAATATGTCTTTATTATATAAATACCTTGTCAATAATTATATCAAAACAATATATTCTGATTATAGAATTTTGAATATGAAGCCCATATTCATCGTTTTTTTCCCATATAAAAACTGTTAACATTTTGTCATATTTCTTTCTTTTTCTAAATTTGTCAGAATATTGGATTAAAATATATAATTTTGTGTCTTGCCTTTTTACTTATTGTAAGATTTCCCTATGTTTTTATACATCTTTTGAATTCTTAATCGCTGAGTTCACTGAGTGAGGACACAAATTAGTCATTTTAGTTTTGCTAATGTTTCTTTTGTTTTAATTTTTGCTTCTTGATATGGCTGACATACTATAAGCATTGTTTGGCAAAACATTTTATATGTAAACATTTCTTTCCTTAGGAAATATTAAAAGAGGAGAATCACTGGGTTAGAGGATTGAATATTCTGAAAATTCTTGTTGCTAGATTGTTTCCTGCAAGTTTTACAATTTCTGCCAATGACATTTATGCTAGTGAAATTCGACGTTGAGGAACATGATTCCAAATTTCTATTTCAATTTAACAAAAAAATGCTTATAATGCTAGGAGCTGGATTAAAAAAAAAAAAAAGATATAAAGAAGAGGTCCTTCCTCTCAAGGTGACCAGATACAGAGTCATGTAAATTACTATACAGGTTGATAAGTCTTATAATTGGAATGTTTACTGGGTTCTGAGCTATGGAGAGATAACTGTGGGGTCGATCAGAGACCAAGGGGACCTTCCTTAGAGGAGCTGATGTCTGAGCTGGGTTTCTAAAAGAACCAGTTTTGACACAAAAGAATACAATAAGACTTTATGAAAAAAATGTTCATTAGAAACAAGACAGTTGGAAGTGCTGTTATACTAAAGAATGAACTTGAGGCAAACACTTTCTGACCTTGATATTGACTTAATATGTCTAGTTTCATGAAAGCACACAAAAATTGGCGAAGACAGTTGGGAAGTTTTTCTTCCACTGAATTGTTTAGTGTGGCAAGATCTGCTGGATGGTATTAAATAAGGTAGACTGTGGGATTTTACAGCACTGAATTCTTAGAAATGAACAGCTGATAGGAGAGAAATAATTTACTTCTTCTCAACCTTGCATTGTTTTATTGGGCCTTGGGGCAATAAAAAAAATAAGAGTGACTAAGTGAAAATAAAGGACTGGAGGATAATTAAAGATTTTTTAGTCAACCAGTGTGTTAAAAATGCTCTAGAGATTTCTGTTTGTATTTTATAAACAAGAAAAGCTAGTTCCTGCAGTTGCAATATTAGATTAATGACTGTTGAAAAGTTGAAAAAAAAGTTTGTAGCTTTCTGTTCAGACCTAAAGTGAGACATCTATAAAAGTGGTATTTCTATTATTTGCTGTCTGAATGCTCAGTGTCTAAAATAGTGCCTGGCACCCACCACAGATGATCATTGAATAAGTGAAGGAATAAGTGACCCTCAAGTTATTTCATCTTATGATTAATGAATACACATTTAGGTACCCAGAATTTGGTTTTTTTTTGGGCTAGGGCCAGGTTTGAACCCTCTACATCTGGTATGTGGGACCAGCGCCCTACTCCTTTGAGTCACAGGTGCCACCCTGTACCCAGAACTTTTATCAGTGAGATTTACATACATTACACTCAACTATTGCCTTTTTATTTTATTAAAGAAAAGCTCAAAAATATACTGTGAGATTAATTCTATGATACAGTTTACAATTTAGCACAAGATGGTTGTTGGAAATAGTCACTTCTTTGTTCCCATGACTTAAGTGAGAAAAAAATCTTCTGTTCGCTTAGAAGATAACTTTAAATATTTAGTCTCTTTAGCTAGGCTTGGCCATGCATTTATTTGCCCTGTTTTCAAAAGTTTTTAGCAATAATAAAAAAATTTAATATGTAAGATCTCCCCTGATTTAGTAATATTACAGACTGCATAACTTGTGGCTCAAAGGCAAAAAAGTCATTGCTACACTTAATATATTCATATGTATTATTAGTAGGACATTTTTTTTTTACTTAAAGTAGGAGCTTTAAAAGTAGAGCTGAAAGTCTTCTGTTGACTCCAAAAATAGTGACTCAAGGTTGGAATAGTCATTAGAAAATCAGGTTGGGAAAAATCCTAATTCCAGACTATAAACAGAATATGAGGGTCAAAGTTTGCTCCTACTTGGTAAATGTAGATCTCCTGATTGCAGACCATATTCATTCTAATAGAATTACAGGAAAACAACCTGTGTGAGACAACTATTTGGCTCCTATAAATAGGATTAAGACCTACTTTTGTTTAATTTGTGGGTTGACTTTGCCCCCTATTCCCTATACGTCTGTATGATCAGGAAAAGGGAAAACAAACAAAATTTGTTAATCTTATTTAAGTCTATTTGAAAGAAAAAAAAGAAATAATATCTTCTGTTGACAGAGAACCAAGTACTGGATTGCTTATAGCACTACATCCTCCAGTTTGTGCTGTTAATCACAATGTGTACAGTCTGCCAGGACAGACATGAGGAAGAGAGGACTCTGAGGCATGAATAGGGTTGGCTAAGTGGTCACAGAGATAGTTTTAAATCAGATAGTTTTAGATCTTTTAAAATAATAATCATTTTAAAATGATGATTTTTTTTTTAAATGGAGTTATTATGTCCTCACTTTTTACAAATGTAAAAGAAATTGTTTTAGGTCGGAGGCTTTAGGTTATATGTTTGGAACTAATCTGAACCAAATAACTTCAGATGTTGAAACACAAATATTAGAAATATATAGTGAACCACCCTGGTCAGTTTTTAAAATAGCACCTAGCTGTGGAAAGATAATTTCTCCTTCATGTTCACATCAGTGTACATGTCACTGATTTATTCAGACCTGCAGCAAGTTAAGGGGAAAAGGGAAGGAAGAGTGAAAAAGGAGTCTTGGCAAGATCTTTGTAGCTGCACTAACCCTTGTGTAGCATCTTTCATTCAGAGATCTTAAGACGTTCACTCTTTGGGTCTCACAGTACTTCTGCACTGTGGGCAAGGGACATTCGGGGACTCCTGTGCCCAGAAAGTCCTGCCATCCCCAGTGGCATGTCGCAGCTGTTTCATGGTGTACATCATATTCCTTCTCGGGCCAGGGAATGGAGAGGCAGCATTACTCAACTGAAATAGCAGAGGGATTAGGGGAATAGGAGTGAATTACCTGAATAGGAATTTGGCTAGGTCTCTGGGTCAGTAACCCGACTCCTATAAAAAATGGTCTGTCTTTAAAACATTTTATGTCCTGCCTTATCCCCAAGGCAGGAAACTCTGCCTCACTTTTCATCTACAGGACTATGTACCTTCGGAAGCTTTACATTTAACAGGGAGGGATATCTACTACTGATGAGGAAAGAAAGGAAGGTTAGCATTTTATTTTATAGATAAAAAGAGAACCTGTGTATTAATCAAAAGTAAGCTGTGGGGGCGTGATGGTAAGAGCATCTGATCAGCTCCCACAAAAAAGACTGGCTGGAAGAATGGGAGACAGCACATAACCACGGAGGAGATAAAGTGGGGCACCGGAGCCAAGTCACAGGGGAGGTCAGTGTCCGGAGCAATGACTTTCAGTTTGGGAAGCAGGAAAAATGACACTGAGGAAGAGGAAATTGTGGTGGATGGAGGGACTCCAGGAGGACAAAGACAGGAGCGTAAATGCAGAAACTCACATAATGTTCGGGGAAGAACCAGAAAACAGCCCTCTGGGCCCGGGTTACAATCTGTGTGAGAAATAGGGGGAGAAAAAGCTTAAAAACTTGTAGAGTCTGTTACCGAGTTGTCAGTGCTGTGTTCAATATATTGGAGACGCGTTAAAGAGGGTCTCTAGGACATTACTTGGCAGCAGTGACTCAGTAGGAGAGATTGGCATCCATGTGAGAGCTACAGACATTCTGAAACCTGAGGATGATGAGGGTTGAGGGTTGAGGAGGACACAGGAGGACTGAAGTCAAGGTTGAGTCATGGGCAGAAACTATAGTCTTCATGTAACAAATTGAGAAGGGAGAGTCAAGACTGATTCTGATGACGGAGGTGAATTGACATGTGTTTGAGGTAGAAGCAGTATACCTCATTTAATCTGAATATACTCAGATTAAAATTTCTAAAAGACCATTGAACATTGGGTGTATTATTCCTGTCTGAAGCAAGCATTTGTGATTAATTTGCACAGAGATGCTAATAAAAGCTGTGCTGGTGGGTAGGATCACAAAGGAGAGAATTTAGAAAGGAAGGAAAGAGGGCCTGGGGGAATGATGTATTTTAATGGATGAAATTAAAAAGCAGGGCTAGTTTAAGAGACATGGAAGGATATCTCAGAAACGGAGGAAGGAAACTAGAGTAATGCAGTGCTTTGAACTCTGAGGGAGGAAATCGTTGTAAAGGAAGAAATGACCGGCAATGTCCAGTGTCGTAGAGAGAGAACTAAAAAGACATGAAAACTGAGAAATGACTTTGTTTTCCATAGAGCAGAATTTAGTGTTCAGGACAAGGTCATGAGAGTTTTCACACTCCCAGAACCTAGCATGCTGCATGAAATATAGTAGGTGTTTGATAAGTGTTTTGAGAATGGACAGATAATAAATATTTCTTGAGATTAAGGGATGAATGGAGATAACATGTAAAAACTATCTTTTTTTAAATAGGAAAGAAAAAGAGAGAGATTTGGGGAGTAATTTCAGGGATTAGTTAGGTCAAGGGAATTAGTTTGGGGGATAAATAAAACTGAAGTTTATTTGGAGAAAGAGGGTAAAGAATAAATAAGGAAGAGAAAGACTGATAATACAAGGAAAGAGGGTAAAATTAATTGGGCCGAGTCCAGCACGTTGTTGAGCATGAGTGAGAGCAAGAGATTAGTTTGGGGAAAAGACATTCCTTTCCCTCAGGGAGCAGTAGACCCGTGAGAAGTCAGCCCAGATACTGAAAGGCTTGGGTGTGGAGGAAAGAAGAAGAGGACAGTTCCAGCTCAGCCAAGAGTAAGAGAAGCAGGAATGGGGTTGAGAGTTTGGAAAGAAAAAGTCTGAGATACTCTGTGGGGGTTGTTGAAATGGGGTGGCCAAAAACACTGTGTAGTAGTAATGACCTGACTCATTACCAGGTACTTTTAATATGGCCTTAAGTTTAGCACCAAAGTGTCCAGGGAAGGGTCTCAGACCTTGGGCCTGGCAAAGCAAGACTACAGGGATTTTATCATGTTTTAAAAATTTGAGGAAAAGCTTTTTTTTTTTTTTTTTACTTTAATTGTTCTTAATTCACACAGCTGGTAAGTAAGAATTGAACAACTAGAATTTCAACCGAAGCTGAGTGATAGCAAACGCCCTTCCTGTTGTCACCCTGTGAGGTTCCTTCTAGGTGGCACCTAGCAGGAGAAATGAGATCTGGAGAAAGTTAGCGGAAAATTGAGAGGAAAATTGTGTTCTCCAGTGATGGCTGTCAGAATGCTACCATCCTGGAATGTTTGGGAGCACATTTCTTTCTCTACCTGAAAGCAAAGCCTGGGAAATCTTCAATTCAAAGTTAAAATTAGCTATTTCCCTTATTTCTGTTCAATTTCATTCGATTTCTCTGCACAAACAAAAGACTCTGCAGGCAGCTTTGAGGGTTCAAAGTTGTATGTAGTCTTATCAGTAGGAAAGCAGGGTTTATGGAGAAAAATCATTGCAGGTCCAGAATAGGTGGTAATAAATACTTTAAAGGTGTAAGCTGGTTTATCGTGGATGTCCTGTGACCAAAGTTTAAAAAGGTTCATCATGAAGAGTCCTCATTGCTTGTGCCTTGATTACTTTCCCATCTACATGTCTCTGGTTCAGTAACTCTGATGATAAGGACTTTGGGTCTGGTAAATCTTAATCATT
>CAUYTI010117251.1:0-24427 GCA_963575145.1 Galago senegalensis
TGTGGCGGGCGCCTGTGGTCCCAGCTACTTGGGAGGCGGAGGCAGGAGACTCGCTTGAGCCCAGGAGTTGGAGGTTGCTGTGAGCTGTAATGCCACGGCACTCTACCCAGGGGGACAGCTTGAGGCTCTGTCTCAAAAAAAGATTTTCAAAATGTTTTGTTGCTACTGTGAAATTCTGCTTTCTAGTGTGATAACTATTTTTTTTTGAGACAGAGTTTCACTTTGTCACCTTTGACATCACAGCTCACAGCAATCTCAAACTCTTGGGCTTTAGTGATTCTCTTGCCTTAGCCTCCCAAGTAGCTGGGACTACAGGAACTCCCCACAACACCCAGCTATATATTTTTGAGGAGGTTGTAATTGTCATTATTTGGTAGGCCCGGGCTGGGTTTGAACCCAACAGGTCTGGTGTATGTGGCTGGCACCCTAGCTGTTGAGCTACAGGCACCAAGCCCATGATAACTTTCTTGATGGGCTAAGAAGCCATTACTAGTATTTCTATTCTGAATCATAGGTGTTAGGTTACACAGGTATCTCCTACATTTTAGGGATGGGTCCTCTCTGCTAGATATTTTCTTTGCAGCTAATACACATAAACCAGAAACTCACAGTCAAGTTTGAAATTCAATGTTTCTGATCAAAAACCGACACAAGTAAATGAAACAGGATACACACCTCCTTGTCAGTTGGCCTTTTCTCCTATAGTTCTTCCCCTCTCCCACGATCCTACCCTACCTTGTTAGTCTGTAGGCTAATCACTCTTCAAAACACTTCCAAAAAGCGCTCCCTGATCTCTTCCTCCACAAACAGGATGGCCTAAATGGCAAGCTCTTCAGTGCTCTAACATAGCTCACACCACTTAACACTGTTTGAAAGCATCTTTGCTGTCGCCCTCACCTGAATCAGCTAACTTCTAGAGACCAGAAAGAAACAAGACTGCTTCGGAGGCCAATAACAATTCAAATCCTTAAAAATAAAAAATAAATAAATAAATAATTCAAATCCTTTACTTCTTAATGCTCTGCAAAAAAACCCAGTAACTCTTAAATGTCATTTATCATTAAATGAATTAATATAATCAAATCTTCTTGCATCACCTGCAAGCTTTCATGGCACAGTTTTAATGAACCGACTTTTTTTCTAGCAGCATTATGTATACAGGGGAAAAGTAGCACTATTTTTTAACCTAAAAAATAAAAAAAACTCTTCAGCCAAAAAGCCTACTCCCCAGGTGATGGTGTAAACTCATCCTGGCAAAATTTCACATCTTATCTAAAAGGCAAAACGAGTCCAGTGGTGCTCACTAACACATTTTCCAACCACGGAAATTGGTCACCAACGCTGAGACATCACCAGCTGCCTATGACCTAGTCTCCAAACGGGCTGAGTCCTTTCCTCTTTCTCCCTCCCAAACTTCCGTAATGGACATCACCTCGGTTTTCCTCCAAGATGGTTTGGAAGCAGGGACTTTTGCTCCTAATCCCAGCCCACGACTTCGCCCTCAGACACCGAGAAGTTAGAACAGCAATCTTAAAATCCCCGCGCCGCGAAAGCCAGGACCCTCCCAACTCCGGGACGTTTCTGTACTCCGAGACCGACGCGGGTAGTGAACTCCCGGCGCTCCTGCCACAGCCAGTTGTGGTGTGGGTCGAGCCTTCAATCCGGATGCGTTTTGGTGGGGTCCTCGGAGGAACTCCGGGCACGACCCAACCGGCCACAACCACAGGTTGTCCCTTTGGATTCGGCGCATTGGACGACGAGGTAGGGGAGGACACAGAAGAGGCATCCCGGGAGGGTGGACCGGTGGCAGGAGGCGGCCAGGAAATGACAAGCGTCAGTACGTCGGAGTTCGACCCGGCCGTGGAGAACTTGGCAACGAGTGTCTAAAACGGGGAGACTGAGCAGTAAGTGGATTAGGGGAGCCGGCGACGGCCTAGGGCTGGCAGGGCCGCGCTGCCAGGGCCCGGGAGTGGGACGAAGGACCGGAGGAGGCACCGACGCGAAACGGCCCCGGCCAGGTGGACGACGCCGACGGGAGACCCTGCGGCCCCCGGCCGAGACGCCGCTGCGGCTCCGCCCTCGGAGCTGAGAACGGCGCCGCCCTCGACCCCGACCCTTCTGCTCCGTACCTGGTGAGCGGCTCCACCGCGTCGGGACCGCAGACCTCCCCAAGTCGCTCGAGTAGGTCTTAGGCTTGGACAGTCGGCTCCCGCCCTCACGCCCGCCCTCGCCCCCGCCCTCTCTCTCACGCCCCGCCCCGCCCCGCCGCCGGTCACGCACGCCGCGCGCCGCACGACGTCACTTCCGGAGCCTGTGCTTCGCGTGGGAGGGTGCCGGCTGAGTCCAACCGGCTGTTCCCGGCGCCGCGGACTGAGGGAGGAGGTTGGCCTCGAGGCTGTTGCTGGGTGCTGACCTTGGGCGCGCAGGAGCCCCGGAGAAACGGGCATTTCCCGGTCTTTTCCTCAGTGCCTACTTCCAGGTTCCGACTAGCCCGAGGATAGCACTGCCCTTGGATGCCTCCCCGGCCTCGGGCTGCTGTGAGACTGGGCAGCGAAAAGCATGTGGGAGAGTCACTGGGCCCGCGTGGGAAGGAGACCTCTTGAGAAACTATGGCTCCTGTCACTTCACGATCTCAGGGATTTACAAGTGTTCGAGTTATCCAAAGCAATGTTTATAGCTGAGCATAACAGACTCAGAAGTTAAATAAGTGTCACATATTATTAATGGTTGTGTCAGAAATGGAATCCAGTTCTCCTGATTCACGTTTCAGGAATGCTAAAAACGTAGCTAAACACCGACTGCTCTGCATCCCGAATGCCATCTCTGTGGCATAAGATGTAATCACAAGAGGGAGAAGTAATTAATATATTGTGCCTGGGAGGTAGACCTGAATGAGAATCCCAACTTTGCTAATTGTTACAGAACTAAGCTAGGGTCTACTTACCCAGGGCACCTGTAACTGGCCCCATGAACAAATTTCAGTGACCCCTGTGTTTTTTATAATCCTCTCCCTTAACTAGTTCCTCGATCCTTTGAATTTTCCAGACAGAAAAGGTGAATTTTCTGCAAGACAAAGGGCTAAGATTCTGAAGGCCTTTGGCAGAATTCCCAAGGCCAGTATTCACAGTGCCCCACAACCTACCTTCCCCAGTACCTGTAGTAGCTACTACCATACCTGACCCAGGCCTTGTGACCCTTCCTTTAAAAGCCTCGATGTCCCTTAGAGAGATTTGAGGCAGCTTGTTTGGGTCTATCGTATTCAAAATTCCTTTCCTTGACAATTCCTGTCTGGATAATCGGATCTCTGTGCTATGAGCAACCTAGGTCAAAACACCCTTGAGGTTTCTACAACACAGCAAAGCCAGACACTGAAGCTGGGAATTGCAGCAGGAGGACCTGTTTTTATTATATGGCATGTCATGCAGCTAACATTTAAGACATGAATTTCCTTTATTAGCAAGGGTTTTTAAAGTCAAGGATACATTTCAGGAAAGCAGTTGTAGAAAAAAGTGTAAACCCGTACACAGAGTTTATATATTGACCTGGCCCCAAAAGGTGGGAAATCCTGAAGTAGGGGCCTAAGGGTCAGAGGTGTATTCAGGGACTCTTGAATTAATAGAAAAGAATGTTAAGATGAATGTGACTTTCTTGGCCCCCTCAGGTAGAAATTTAGAGAAAAGTATGGTGGTCAGAGTTCATCCCCCTATCTACATTTTCTATCCAGTGGGAGTTTCTGAAAAACAATCCAAGAACATATGTTAAAATACCATATTTTAGTTTCCGTAGGGAACCTAAATACCTCGTGACTCTGGCTTGCTTGGAGGTCCATTGTTACTACTATCTTTCTGTTTATCAGGTTGCCTATTCACTTTTCAAGGCTAGATAGGTGCCTGGAAGGTCCCCTGAAGGAATACAAGAGTTTTCTTTATTGGCTGGGCACCTGTGCTCAGTGGTTAGAGTGCCAACCACATGTACCTCAGCTGGTGAATCCAAACCTGGCCCAGGCCTGCTAAAAACAAAAAACAAAACAACAACAACAAAAAGCCCATCTCTACTAAAATAGAAAAATGGAGGCAAGAGAATCACTTGAGCCCAAGAATTGGAGCTTACTGTGAGCTATGATGCCACAGCACTCTACTCAGGGCAATAGAGTCTCAAAAATTTTTTTTTCTTTTTCCTTTATTTCCATGACTGGGGGCTCCCCACAGGCCCCTCAGAGTAGAGTGACCAGATTTTAACATCTGTAAGGTGGGACAACATGGTGGGGGGGCCGGGGACAGGGCAGGCAGGGCCTGACAACAATGCAAACTTTGATAAGCAGTTCTCCATAATCACTTCTCAGCAATTATTTATTACAGTTTAACATAAAATTAACAAAAATAATATAAAACTCATATTTTGGCGAAATAGCCACATGGCAGCAGAAAACCGTATATTCCCTTCTTATTCTCCAGCCTGTGTGCATTCTTTCCAAAAATCAGGAAACGCCGTGGGTCATGGGACAAATTGTTGAAAAGCGGGACTGTCCCGCCAAAATCGGGACGTCTGGTCACCCTACCTCAGAGGGATCCTTTCTCCTCTGCTTTCTTTTATTGTTGCCCTCTGATCATGGACAGGGATGCTTAATTTCTCAGTCTTTGTTCATTATTTGCAAAGTGGGGATTAATTCTTAGTAGGTATAGGGGCTTGGACCTGTAGTCCTAGCTATGAGAGGCTGAAGTGGGAAGACCACTTAAATGCAGGAGTTTGAAGTTGCAGCAAGCTGGCCACAGCACTGCAGCCCCGGGGATAGAGTGAGACCTTGTCTCAAAAAATAAAATAAAGGATTCTTTCCTCAAAATCTTCCTAATGTCTGCTATGCTGAGAATACAACGGAGTATAAAACAAAAGTACCTGTGCTAAGGAGTTTACATTCTAGATGGGAAGGAGGCAATTAACAATATTTACAGGCTGGTGGTGATGGCTCGTGCCAGTAATCCTAGCACTCTGGGAGGCTGAGGCAAGAGGATTGCCTGAGCTCAGGAGTTCTGAGACAGCCTGAGCTACAGTGAGACCCCGCCTCTAAAAATAGCTAGGTGTTGTGTCAGGCACCTGTAATTCCAGCTACTCGGGAGGCTAAGGCAAGAGAATCGCTTGAGCCCAGGAGCCTGAGGTTGCTGTGAGCTGTGACATCACTGCACGCTACGAAGGGTGACAAAGAGAGACTCTGTCTCAAAAATAAAAGTAAAGATCTTAATTGGCTTTTCTGATTCTAGAATCAAGCACACTTAACTCTATGAAACAGAATGAGTGAACTGAGTGGAGGAAGTTGGTTTATGCTAGGGTGTGAGCTAGTGGACATGGATTTTTAGAAAGATTTCTCCAAAGATTAAGATAGAATGAAGAAAAAGTTTATTTTACTTTTCCAGATGAAAAAGGGCCAACACAGAAGTGAAAGGGGTAGAGACTGTTTGCAGAGTGAATTAGGTACTCAGGCTTATTTGGGGATTGTAGAGGGGTGAAGAAGATTTATGGCTATAGCCAAATTAACAGAGTAGTGTAAATTGTTGCATCCT
The DNA here is from genome assembly GCA_963575145.1 of Galago senegalensis. NCBI lineage: Eukaryota > Metazoa > Chordata > Mammalia > Primates > Galagidae > Galago > Galago senegalensis. The sequence goes on from CAUYTI010117251.1 coordinate 5,556, forward strand.
CTCCTTCTCGCATCTTAGACGCAGGCCAATAACAGAAGCAGCAGACAGGATTATTACTGGTGATCATGATTTTGTCAGTGATTCTGCCCTACAGATACATTTTTTTTTTTTTGGTTGCAGTTGCCATTGTTCCTTAGCAGGCTGGGGCCAGGTTCAAACCCGCCACCCTCAGTGTATGTGGCCGGTGCCCTTGCCGATTGAGCTACAGGTGCTGCCCCACAGATAGTTTTTTGAGCAGAAACTGAAGTCTGTAGCTTGCACCCCACCCCACCCCCTGTCCTTTGGGAATTCTCCAAGGGCGTAAAAATCAAGTTCTAAAAGGCAGTTTTTAGTTAGTATGTCTAAAAATTTACATTTCCTTTCTGTCTGTTTAGCTCTTTTCAGATGCTATGAAAAGTGCCCCTTCTGTCTTTTGAGGAAAAGCCTCATCCCAATCTTGTTCTCTCTCTCCTCCCAAACATTTGCTGTTTCCATTTCCCCAGCCAAATAATCGGATTAGGTTCCTGGATATACCTCCAGAGGGTCTTAGCGAAAATAAAGCATATAAGTTCTTATCCCTCGCCTTTAAAAAGAAAAAGATGTGTGTGGTCATTTCTAAATTAGTCCCTGCAATCAGGATCTTATTTGCCTTAGCCAAATCAAGATGGATCAGCATACCCTGAATCCCAGGGCTATTTATACCTGATCAGAAAAGGTGTAAGAAGGGGATGATCTGTTGGTCAGCCAATCACTGTGAGTGCCAATTTATCTATCTGTGTGTATGAATTCAAAGAGAGAGAGAGAGACAGAGAGAGATCTGGAACACTCCGTAAAGCTAGCAATGATTATTTTCTCTTTGTATTTTTCTATATGGCTTTATTATAATCTTCCTCCACCCCACCCCCTTTTTTTGGTTTTAACTATTTTTAGATTCCCTTAAGTACTTGAGTACTTAATTGAATCCCATAATATTAAGCACAGAGAGGCTTTTGGTCTCATTTGCTCCACTCAGACATAGAAAAATCTCTCTCGTGGACCAGTGATCCTACATGACACAGCCTCCTATCATTTCTGTCTAAACTTGAACTGCTTCCCGGAGTTATAGAGTACTCATCATTTTACATTTTTTCATATGTATAAAACCATATATATGTGTATGTGTGTATATATATAACACAAAATGTCATTGCAACCAAGTTTAAGTGTGCAGGGCAATAGCATCAAATATATTTCACAGTGTCGTCCAACCATCATAACCACCTATCTTAAACATTTTATCATCACCCCAAACAGAAATAATGCACCTGTTAAATAAAAACTCTTCATTCTTCCCATCCTCTAGTCCCTAGTAACCTCAAATCCACTTTCTGTCTCTATGAATTAGTCTATTCCACATATTTCATATAGGTGAAATCACACAACATTTGTCCTTTCATGTCTGGCATATTAAACTTAGCACATATGTTTTCAAGATTCATCCATATTGTATAATTTATCAAAACTTCATTCCTTTTGGCTGGGCTTGGTGGCTTGTGCCTGTAATCCCAGCACTCTGGGAGGCTGAGGCAGGAGGATCACTTGAGCTCAGGAGTTGGAGAACAGCCTGAGCAAGAACAACACCCTGTCTCTAAAAAATAGAAAAATTAGCTGGGCATTGTGGTGGGCATCTATAGTCCTAATGACATGGGAGGCTGAGACAGGAGGATTGCTTGACCCAGGAGTTTGAGGTTGCCTAATATCAACAGTGAGCTAGCCTAATGTCACAGCAATCTAGCCTAGTCATCAGAGTGAGACTCTGTTTCCAAAAAAAAAGTTGTTCAAAAGATTAGATTTAAAAAAAAAAAGAACTTTCTTCCTTCTCATGCCTCAATAAAATTCCATTTTATGTATAGACCATATTTTGTTCATCCATACATCCATGGACAGGTGCCTGCATTTTCCCCCACCTTTTGGATATTGTGAATATACTGCAATGAACGTTCACATACAAGTATCTGTTTAAGTCCCATTTTCAATTATTTTGGGAATATACCTAGGAGAGAAAATACTGAGTCATATGGTAAACTTATGTTTAGTTTTCAAAGAAACTGCCAAACTGTTTTCCAGAGTGGCTTTACCATTTTACATTCCCGACAGGAATGTACAAAGGTTTCATTACTCCATATCCTCACCAGCCGTTTTTTTGGTGCCCTGACTCAGATGCAGCACTTTTTATTTTTTTTGAGACTTTGTCACCCTGGGTAGAATGCTGTGACTCGATAACTCATAGCGACCTCAAACTCTTGGGCTCAAGCCAGCCTCTTGCCTCAGCCTCCTAAGTAGCTGTGAGTACAGGCTCCCTACAGTGCCCAGCTATTTTTTTTTTTTTTTTTTTTTTGGAGACAGAGTCACACTTTGTTGCCCTTGGTAGAGTGCTCTGGCGTCACAGCTCACAGCAACCTCAAACTCTTGGGCTGAAGTGATTCTCTTGCCCCAATCTCCCAAGTAGCTGGGACTAAAAGCGCCAGCCACGATGCCTGACTATTTTTAGAGATGGGGTTTCATTCTTGCTCAAGCTGGTCTCACCCCTGTGAGCTCAGGCAATCCACCTGCCTTGGCCTCCCAGAGTGCTAGGATTACAGGCATGAGCCATCCCTCCTGGCCCTGACACCAGCACTTGTTATTTTCCATTTTTTTGGCCAGGGCTGGGTTTGAACCCACCACCTCTGGCATATGGGGCCGGCACCCTACTCCTTGAGCCACAGGTGCCACCCGTTATTTTCCATTTTTTAAATATACCTATCCTAGAAGGTATGAAATAGTATCTCTTTGTGTTTTGATTTGCATTTCCCTAACAACTGGTGTTGGGTATTTTTTCATGTCTATTGGCCACTTATATATCTTCTTTGGAAAAATATCTATCCATAGTCTTTCTTAGCTTGCTCAAGCTGCTATAACAAAATACTGTATACTAGATATCTTATTATAAACAACAGAAATTTCTCAGAGTCCTGGGGGTTGGGAAGTCCAAGATCAAGGAGCCAGCAGATTCCATGTCCTGTGAAGGCATACTCTCAGGTCCAGATACGGGCATTTTTTTTGCTGTGTCCCCCTTACACGACGAAAAGGGGCAGAGAGTGCACTCACTCGTGCTCTCACACTGTCTCTCTCTCTCTTACACCTCTTTTGTAACAGAACTAATTTCATTCATAAGGGCTCTGCCTTTATGATTTAATGACCTACTTCAGGCCCCACTTTCTGATATCATCTTAGGAATTAGGATTTCAATCATTGAATTTGGGGTGATATAAACATTCAGATGATAGCACATACTTTCCCCACTTTAAAAAAAATAGAGATAGGGTCTCACTATGTTACCTAGGGTAGTCTCATATTCCCAGGTTCAAGGTATTGTCTCACCTCAGTTTACCAAGTAGTTGGGACTCCAGGTGGACATTAGCACACCCAGAAACTTTCCTGACTTTTAACTGGGTTATTTGTTGTTGTGTTTATGTTGTTTGTTAAGTTGAAGATATTCTTTTTTCCTTTTAAAAAAAATTTTTTTTAGAGATGGGGTCTTGCTCTTGCTCAGGCTGGTCTTGAATTTCTGAGCTCAAGCATCCTCCCACCTCATCCTCCCAAAGTGCTGGGATTACAGGTGTGAGTCACCTCGCCCAGACTTGTGTATTCCGAATATTAAATCCTTATCAGATACATGATTTGTAAATATTTTCTCCCACTCCACTGGCTATCTCTTTTGACAGTGTTTTTGAGACACAAAGTTTTTAATTTTGATGAAGTCTAATTTATGTTTTCTTTTGTTGTCTGTTTTTTTTTTTTTTTTTTTTTGAGACAGAGTCTCACTACGTTGCTCTCAGTGGAGTGCCATGGCGTCAGAGCTCACAGGAACCTCAAACTCTTGGGCTTAAACGATTCTCTTGCCTCAGCCTCCAAAGTAGCTGGGACTACAGGCACCCACCACAATGCCTGGATATTTTTTCATTGTAGTTGTCATTGTTGTTTGGCAGGCCTGGGCTGGATTCAAACCCACCAGCTCTGGTGTATGTGACTGGTGCCCTAGACAGCCAGCTACAGGAGCAGAGCCTGTTGTCTGTGTTTTTGTTGTCATATTTATGAAACAATTATCAAATCTTTAGTCATAAAAATTTAACTCTATATCTTCATCTAAGAGTTTTAAGATTTTAGTTCTTACACTTAGGTTTTTGATCCTTTTGCATTGATTTTTGTATATAGCATAAGGAAATCATCCAACTTCATTCTTTAGTATGTGATTATATAGCTTCCCCAGCACCATTTGTTGAAGAGATAGTTATTTTCCCCATTGCATGGTCTTGGCATCCTGTCAAAAATCAGTTGGCTCGTAGGATAGAGCATAGAGTTAAAGGTGCTAGGCACTAGGGACAGAGTAATCTGAGGAAAAGCCAAGAATCACTGTTGTCCATGAGTACTGAAAACAATATTCACTAGACACAGCATACTGTCCCAACCCTACGTCATGTATTAGCAGTGGTAAGATTAAGGCAAGACAGAAGTGCAGTAAACAGGATGAGTTAGGCGTTCTATCATGCAGTTAAAAAAACTACTTGTTGGCAGTGCCCGTAACTCAGTGGTTAGGGCGCTGGCCACATACACTGGGGCTGGCAGGTTCCAAACTGGCCTGGGCCTGCTAAACAACGGTGACCACTTTAACAACAACAAAATAGCTGGGCATCATGGCAGGTACCCAAAGTCTCAGCTACTTGGGAGGCTGAGGCAAGAGAATTAGTTAAGCCCAAGAGTTTGAGGTTGCGGTGAGCTGTGATGCCACAGCACTCTACCCAGGGTGACACAGTGAGACTCTGTCTCAAAAAAAACCCAAGAAGAAACTACTTGTTTTTTAACCTTTACTCTCTCTTTGAAGCTTGCCATTACTGTATTTTCTCATGCCTGAGATTGCAATAAAAGCCAGTGATGGACGTTGGGAAGGGCTGCACCCTTGTTTCTCCTTCCAGAGTGCTTGCTGTTGTTGGCCTCTCCCAGTTCAATGCAAATGAACTGAGTAGGTGTTATTCATTTGCATGAAATTGCACTGACATTAGTTATAGCCATGTGGGGTTATTTCTGGATTCCTAATTCTATTATAATTATAATACAACAATTAATGTGTTTATTCTTTTTTTTTTTTTTTTTTTTTTGAGCCACTGAGCTACAGGCTTTACATTCAAAAGCCTAAGGTGTCTATTCTTATGCCAGCAGCACACTGCCTAGGTTGATGTATCTTTCTAATATATTTTGAAATTGAGAAGTGTGAGTTCTTTTTCAAGATTGTTTTGGCTCATATGGGTCCCTTAAAATTTTATATAAATTTTAGAATGTATTTTTCAGTTCTGTGGAAAAGTCACTGGTATTTTGACAAGGATTGTGCTGAATCTGTAGATCACTTTTGGGTAGTACTGACAGCTTAACAATAAGTCTTCCAATCTATGACCAATAGAAAGCTTCCCATTTCCTTGTGTATTCCTCAATTTTGTCCAACAATATTACAGAGTTTCTGTGTCCAAGTCTTTTTTCCAATTTTGTCCAACAATATTACAGAGTTTCTGTGTTCAAGTCTTTTTTTCCTTTTTTTTTTTTTGAGACAGAGCCTCAGTTTGTTGCACTCAGTAGACTGCTGTGACATCATAGCTCACAGCAACCTCAAGCAATCCTCTTGCCTCAGCCTCCCAAGTAGCTGGGACTACAGGTGCCCACCACAATACCCAGCTATGTTTAGAAATGGGGTCTTGCTCTTGCTCAGGCTTGTATTGAACCCATAAGCTCAAGTGATCCACCCACCTCGGCCTCCCAGAGTGCTAGGATTACAGGTGTGAGCCACCATGCCCAGCCTACTGTGTACAAGTCTTGTACCTCCTTAGTACTTCTAAGTATTTTATTCCTTTTCATGTAACTATAAAAGGTATTATTTTCTTAATATTTTCTTTCATATTGCTCATCAATAGTGTAGAAAAACACAATATATTTTTCTGTGTGGATTTTGTATCCTCAACTTGATGGAATATGTGTATCAGCACTAACTTTTTTTGTGGATTCTTTAGGATTCTCTATATAGATAACTATTTCATGTCACCTGCAAAAGCAATGGTTTTACTTTTTCCTTTCCAATTTGGATGCATTTTATTTATTTTCCTTGCTTACTTGATCTGGCTAGAAACGTCCAGTGTTACATTGAATAGCAGTGGTGAAAGCAAGCCGCTTGTCTTGTTTTTTATCTTAATGGAAAGGCTTTCAATCTTTCACAACTGACTATGATGTTAGCTATAGGTTTTCATATATGACCTTTATTATGTCAAGGAAGTTACCTGCTATTCCTAGTTTATTGGATTTTTTTAAATCATAAAAAGGTATTAATTTTTTTAATTTTTAAAATTAAGAAATATTTCTTGTTTTGTTTTGCTTTTTAATTTCAGATTAATATGAGGGAATAAATAATTAGGTTCCATTGTTCGTATTTGCTAGGTAAAGTTCTGGTTACAGTCGAGCCCTTGGGGTTGTGATGTATACCCTTTACATTGTGTTCATTAGGTGAGAACTTACCAATCTTCCACCACCATCCCCTCTTACTCCTCCCCCTTCCCCATTTGAATTTAATTATGTTTTTCTCTCATGCATGTAGTTGTTTATCTATTGGTTTCATATTAGTACTAAGTACATTGGACACTTGCTTTTCCATTCTTGTGATACTTTGCTAAGGAGAAAAAGATGTTAAATTTTTAAGTTAGATTTTTATAGCAGCATAATATATATAACATAAAATTTACATTCTAAACAATGAAGTTAGATCCTTACCTAATGCCACACATAAAAACTAACTCAAAATAGATCAAAACCTAAATGTAGGAGCTAAAACTATAAACTCTTAGAAGAAAACATGGAGGAAAAGTTTTGTGACATTAGATTTAGTAATGACTTCTTGGATATGACACCAAAGGTCAGGCAATAAAAGAAAAAAAAATAGACAAATTGTACTTTATCAAGATTTAAAAATTTTGTGCATCAAAGGACACTATCCACAATCAAAAAGAAACTCATAGAATGAAAGAAAATATAGTTGGCCCTTGAAAAATTAGGATTTGAACTGTGTGGGTCCACTTATTCATGGATTTTTTCAACCAAATGCAGATTGAAAATACAGTATTTGTGGGACGTGAAACCTGAACATATGGAGGGCTGATTTTTTGCATATGCCGGTTCTGCAGGGCTGACTGTGAGACTTGAGTTTGCACAGATTTTGATATTGCAGAAGTACTGGAACCAATTCCCCACGTACACTAAAAGATGACTGATTTTGCAAATCACATTCAAAAACAAACTAACAACTCAATTTGCATGAGATGTTCTTTTCATTTATTTATGTTTTCCTTGATTGCTTTTAGCAATGTTTTGTAGTTTTCATCTTTCACTTCTTTGGTTAAATTGACTCCAAAGTATTTTATCCTTTCTGATGTTATTGTAGATGGAATTTTCTTAATTTCCTTTTGGATTATTATTAGTGTGTAAAAATGCAACAAGTGTTTTGTGTGTTGGTTTTGTATCCTATTACATTGCTGAATTTGTTTCTTAGTTATAACATTTTTGTGTCTGTGGAATCCTTATGTTTTTCTACGTATACAACAAAATCATTCATGGATAGAGATAATTTTACTTCTTCCCCTCCAATTTGGATGTTTTAAATTTCTTTTTTTTTTTTTTGCCTCATTTGTTGCAACTAGAACTTTAGTGCTGTAATGAATAGAATTGGCAAAAATTGGCACTCTTGTTCTTGATCTTGGTTAAAAAGCTTCCTATTTTTCACCATTGAGTATATTAGTTGTGGGTTTCTTATATTGAGGCAGTTTCCTTTTATTCTAGTTTGTTGAGTTTTTTTGGTCAAAAAAGGTATTGAGGCTTGGTGCCTGTAGTTCAGTGGTTAGGGCGCCGGCCACATGCACTGGGGCTTCACAGGTTTGAATCTGGGCTGGGCCTGCTAAACCACAACAACAACAAAATAGCCAGGTGTTGTGGCAGGTGCCCATAGTCCCAGCTACTTGGGAGGCTGAGGCAAGAGAATCATTTGAGCCCAGGAGATTGAGGTTGCTGTGAGCCATGACACCACAGTACTCTACTGAGGGTGACATAGTGAGAACTCTGTCTCAAAAAAAAAGGTGACTCAGCACCTGTAGTTCAGCAGCTAGTGCACCAGCCATATATACTGGAGCTGACAGGTTTGAACCCAGCCCAGGCCTGCCAAAAAACAATGACAGCTAGACCAAAAAAAAAAAAATTGCCAGGTGTTGTAGTGGGCACCTGTAGTCCCAGTTACTTGGGAGGCTGAGGCAAGATAATCACTTGAGCCCAAGAGTTTGAGGTTGCTGTGAGCTGTGACGCCACGACACTCTACCCAGGGCCACAGCTTGAGACTCTGTCTCAAAAAAAAAAAAAAGGTGTTGCATTTTGTCAAATAATACTGTGTCAATCCAAATCATGTGGTTTTTTTTCCTCCTTCATTCTGAGAATATTGTGTATTACATTAATTGAGGTTTGTATGTTGAACTATCCTTGCATTCCAGAAATCCTACTCCGTCACAGTGTATGATCCTGAACTGCTGAATTCAGTGTACTAGTATTTTCTTGAGGATCTTTCTTTCCTTTCCTTTTCTCTTTTCTTTTCTTTTCTTTTCTTTTCTTTTCTTTTCTTTTCTTTTCTTTTCTTTTCTTTTCTTTCTTTCCTTCTTTCCTTCCTCCCTTCCTTTCTTTTTTCTTTTTTTTTTTTTGAGATGGAGTCTCACTCTGTTGTCCCGAGTAGAGTGCCATGGCATCATAGCTCACAGAAACCTCAAACTCTTGGGCTCAAATGATCCTCTTGCCTTAGCCTCCTGAGTAGCTAGGACTACAGGTGTGCCACCATGCCTGGCTAGTTTTTCTATTTTTTAGAGATGGGGGTCTTGCTCTTGGTCAGGCTGGTCTTGAACTTCTGAGCTCAAGGGATCTGCCCACCTCCACCTCCCAGAGGGCTAGGATTACTGGCGTGAGCCACTGTGCCTGATCTCCTCTTTAATTTTTTGAAAGAACTTGGAAAGGATTGGCATTTGTTCTCCTTTAAATGACTAATAAAATTCATTAGTGAAGCTATCTGGTCAAGAGCATTTATTGGTTGGGAAGTTTATTATTGATTTACTCTCCTTACTAGTTACAGATCTATCTAGATTTTCTGTTTCTTTGTTATTTAGTCTTGATATCTTTTGTGTTTCTAGGGATTTGCCGTTTTATTTGGTTATTCAATTTGTTGGTGTATATATGTTCCTAGTAGTCTCTTATAAAACTTATCATTTCTGTAAAATTCATAGTAATGCTCCCATTTTCATTTCTGATTTTAGTTATTTGAGTCTTCACTCTTTTTTTCTTGGTCAATCTAGCTAAAGATTTGTCAATTTTGTTGACCTTTATAAAAACAACCTTTTGTTTTGACTTTCTGTAGTTTCTTCTTTTCTTGTTCTTTATTTCCTTTATTGCCATTCGAATCTTTATTTACTGCCTTCTGTTCGGTTTACTTTTTTTCTAGATTTTTAATGTGTATTGTTATTTTGTTTTTTTTTTGAGACAGAGTCTCACTATGTTGCCCTCAGTAGAGTGCTATAACATCACAGCTCACAGCAACTTCAAACTTGGGCTTAAGTGATTCTCTTGCCTCAGTCTCCTAAGTAGCTGGGACTACAGGTGCCCGCCACAATGCCTGGTTATTTTTTGGTTGCAGTTGTCATTGTTGTTTAGCAGGCTGGGGCTGGGCTTTCAAACCCACTAGCTTCAGTGTGTGTGGCCGGTGCTCTACTCACTAAGTTATGGATGCTGAGCCTGTATTATTAGACTTAAGATCTTTTTCTTCTTCTCTTTCTCCTCCTCCTCCTCTCCTTCTTCTTCTTCTTCTTTTTTTTTAGAGAAATGGGACTTCCCTGGGCAGCGTCTGTAGCTTGGTGGGTAGGGCGCTGGCCCCATATACCGAGGGTGGCAGGTTCAAATCCGGTCCCAGCCAAACTACAACAAAAAAATAGCTGGGCATTGTGGCGGGCACCTGTAGTCCCAGCTACTTGGGAGGCTGAGGCAAGAGAATCGCCTAGGCCCAGGAGTTGGAGGTTGCTGTGAGCTGTGTGATGCCACGGTACTCTACCAAGGGCAATAAAGTGAGACTCTGTCTCTACAAAAATAAAGGAAATGGGACTTCCCTATGTTTCCCAAGCTTGTCTTATAATCCTGGACCCAAGCCCTCCTCCCACCTCAACCTCTCAACTGCTGTGATTACAGGCATGAGCCATCACGCCTGGCTCTTTTCTTCTTCTTCTTCTTTTTTTTTTTAGAGACAGAGTCTCACTTTATTGCCCTTGGTAGAGTGCTGTGGCGTCACAGCTCATAGCAATCTCCAACTCCTGGGCTTAGGCGATTCTCTTGCCTCAGCCTCCCAAGTAGCTGGGACTATAGGTACTTGCCACAACACCTGGCTATTTTTTGTTGCAGTTTGGCCAGGGCCAGGTTCAAACACGCCACCCTCAGTATATGGGGCCACGCCTTGTCTTCTTTTTTAACATAGATACTTATAGCTATAAATTTCTCTCTGAGCATGCTTTAACAGCATCCTATATGAGGCATGTCTTGTTTCTGTTTTCACTAATTTTTAAATTTCTCTTGTGATTTCATTGTTGACCATTGGTTAAGACTGTGTTTAATTTTCACATATTTATGTGTTTGTTTGAGTTTTCCTTCTGTTATTTATTTCTAGTTTCATTCCCTTGTGGTTATAAAAAATGCTTTGCATGATTTCAATCTTGTATAATTTAAGATTTTTTTTTTTTTGAGACAGAATCTCACTCTGTTACCCAAGGTAGAGTGTTGTGGCATCAGCCTAGCTCACAGCAACCTCAAACTCCTGCCTCAGCCTCCCAAGCAGCTAGAACTATAGGTGCCCACCACAATGCCCAGCTAATTGTTTCTTATTTTTAATAGAGATAGGGTCTTACTCTTGTTCAGGCTGATTTCAAACTCCTGAGATCAAGCTCAAGCAATCGTCCCACCTTGGCCTCTCAGAGTGCTAGGATTACAGGCAAGAGTCATCGCACCCAGCCTTCAGACTTTTTTTGTGGCTTAACATACAGTATACTCTGGACAACACTTCATGTGCACTTGAGAAGAATGTGTATTCTGCTGTTATTGAGTGGATGTTCTATATGTGTCTAATTGGATTGTATGTTGTTCAAGGCTCTTTCTTACTGATCTTATTGCTGGTTATCCTATTACTGAAAATAGGGTAGTAAAGTCTGCAACTATTATTGTGGAACTGTTTATTTCTTTAATTATGTCCTTTTTTCTGTTATATGTTTTCAGGCTGTCTTATTAGGGGCATATAGGTTTTACACTGTTATATTTTCTTGCAGTATAAATTTCCTTGTTTTCATAACCCTCTTCTTTTCTTTTCTTTTTTTCTTTTTTTTTTTTTGAGACAGAGTCTCACTATGTTGCCCTCAGTAGAATGCCATGGCATCACAGCTCATAGCAACCTCAAACTCTTGGGCTTAAGCAATTTTCTTGCCTCAGCCTCCAGAGTAGCTGGGACTACAGGTGCCCACCACAATGCATGCCTGGCTATTTTTTGGTTGCAGTTGGGATTATTGTTTAGCAAGCCTGGGCTGGGCTTGAACTCGTCAGCTTCAGTGGATGTGGCTGACACCCTACTCACTGAGCTATGGGTGCCAAGCCTTCTTTTTTTTGAGATAGAATCTCACTTTGTCACCCTTGGTAGATTGCCATGATGTCACAGCTCACAGCAACCTCTGACTCCTGGGTTCAAGCAATTCTCTTGCCTCAGCCTCCTGAGTAGGTGGGATTACAGGTGCCCGCCACAATGTCTGGCTATTTTTAGACACTAGGTCTCGCTCTTGCTCAGGCTAGTCTCAAACCTGTGAGTTCAGCCAAAATACCTGTTTCAGCCTCCCAAAGTGCTAGGATTACAAGCGTGAGCCACTGTGCTCACCCATTCATAACTCTCTTTGACTTAAAACCTATTTTTTCCAATAATTTGGCCACCTAAATCTCTTTGGTTTACTATTTGTATAGAATATACTTTTCTGTTCTCTGATTTTTAATCTTTGGGTCTCTTTTTTTTTTTTGAGAAACAGAGTCCCACTTTGTTGCCTTTGGTAGAGTGTTGTGGCATCACAGCTCACAGCAACCTCAAACTCTTGGACTCAAGCGATTCTATGGCCTCAGCCTCCCGAGTAAGTGGGACTACAGGTGCCAGCCACAACACCCAGCTATTTTTAGAGACAAGGTCTCTGCTCTGGCTCAGGCTGGTCTTGAACCTATGAGCCCTGGCAATCCACCCACCTCACCCTCCCAGAGTGCTGGGATTAGAGGCGTGAGCCACCATACCTGGCCTATCTTTGGGCCTTTTTATCTCAAGTGAATCTCTTATAAAGACAGTATATAGATAAATCATGTTTTCTTTTCTTTTAATACCATCTGCTGATCTCTGCCTTAACTGGAGAATTGAATCTCTTTACATTTAGTATAATTAATAATAAGGAAAGACTTCTGCCATTTTGCTAATTGTTTTCCATATGTCTCATATGTTTTTGTCTTTTTAGAGATGGGGGCCTTACTTTGTTGCCCAAACTGAATTTTAACTTCTGAGCTCGAGTGATCCTCCTGCTACAACCTCCTAAGTATCTGGGACTATAGACATGTGCCACTAACCCAAGATTTGGGACTTTTTAATTAATTAGTTAATTATTTATTTACTTTTGAGACAGGGGTCTCACACTGTTGCCTAGCCAAGAGTGTGCAGTGGTTATTCACAGATATGATCATAGCACACTGTGGCCTTAAACTTCCGGCTACAAGTAATACTGCTGTCTCAGCTTCCTAAGTGGCAGGGACTATAGGTACATGCTACTGTTCCTGGCTTTATATGTTTGTTTGCCTTTTTTTTTTTTTGAGACAGAGTCTCACTATGTCACCCTCAGTAGAGTGCTGTGGCATCACAGCTCACAGCAACCTCAAACTCCTGGGCTTAAAAGATTCTCTTGCCTCAGCCTCCCAAGTAGCTGGGATTACAGGTGTCCACCAGAATGCCTGGCTATTTTTTTGTTGTTGCAGTTGGCATTGTTGTTTTAGTTGGCCTGGCCAGGTTCGAACTTGCCAGCCTCAGTGTATGTGGCTGGTGCCCTACCCACTGAGCTATGTGCACTGTTCTTTTTTTGCATACTTTTTAATGATTTACTTAGTGGTTACTTTTGGGATTACAATTAACATCTTAAACTGATACAAGAGGTAGCACCTGTGGCTCAAGGAGTAGGGTGCCAGCCCCATACACTGAAGGTGGTAGGTTCAAACCCGGCTCCGGCCAAAAGCTGCAAAAAACCAAAACAAAACTGATACAAGACCTATTTTGAATAATGGTCATTTATTCAAAATGGTATATAAAGACTGTGCACCTCTACATTTTTGTCCCTCCTACTTTATATTGTAATTGTTGTAAATAATATTTTTTAAAAATTCAGGTAGCAGGACTCAGCTAAGATTATATTGTTGTACACTGTCTGCCTGTTTATATCATAGAGTTATATTAATATTTTATGCATTTGTTGGCTCAGCACCCACAGCACAGTGGGTATGTTGCCAGACACATACACCAAGGGTGGTGGGCTCGAACCTGGCCCGGGCCAGCTAAACAACTGCAACAAAAAAATAGCTGGGCATTGTGGCAGATGCCTGTAGTCTCAGCTACTTGGACTCCCAGAGTGCTAGGATTACAGGCATGAGCTACTATGTCCACCCAAATAATTACTATTGGTAATGAATGCTACGAAGGAAATAGATGGGGTGAAGCGATACACAGTAATAGAAGTGTACTTTTTATTTTTTGTTTCTGAGAGATCTGGTAGTACAAGGAGATAAGTGTAGTCAGAGGTCTGAGTATGTGACATTTGAGCTGGGACTTATATATGAAATTGAGCCAGGCTCATGCCCATAATCCTAGTGCTCTGGAAGGCTGAGGTAGGAGGACTGCTTGAACTCCAGAGTTTAAGACCAGCCTGAGCAAGTGAGTGAGATCCTGTCTCTACTGAAAATAGAAAGAAGTAGCCAGGTTTGGGGTCATGCTCTGTAATCCCAGATACTCAGGAGGCTGAAGCAGGAGGATTGCTTGAGCCCAAGCATTCGAGGTTGCTGTGAGCTATGATGATGCCACTGTATTCTACCTGGGTGACAGAGTGCAACGAAAGAAAAGAAAGGGAGAGGAAGGAAGGAGGGAGGGAGGAGAGAGAGAGAATGAGAGAACATGGGCTAACAGTGAGGGGAAAGGGCTGGGAAGGGCATTCCAGCAGAGCTAATATCTATCATAAAAGCCTAAAATAGGAACTGAAGGCTAGGATGGAGGGTAGGGAGGTGGAGTGAAGTGGTGTCATGGGCTGGAGAGGTAGACATGGTTAAGTCTTCACTTCCAGTCTAAAAGAGTTTTAAACAGGGATATTGTAGGATCTAGTCAACCCCTTTCAAAGACTGTGCTAGAAATAGGTTAGAGGATGTCATCAGGGACCCAAGTAAACCAAGAGGCATTTGTAGTAATGCAGAGTGAGAAATGATGGTGATCTGGACAACAAAGATGTGAATGAATTCAAAATACAACTTGAAGAGAGAATCAGTAGTGCTTGGTGATATATTATACGTAGAAGATGAGGCCAGGCATGGTGGCTTATGTTTGTAATCCTAGTATTCTGGGAGGCTGAAGCAGGTGGAACACTTGAGCTCAGGAGTTCAAGACCAGCTGAGCAAAAGCAAGACACATTTCTACTAAAAATAGAAAAACTAGCCAGCTCAGTGATGGGTGGTTGTAGTCCCACCTACTCAGGAGAGTAAGGAAAGAGGAGCTCTTGAGACCAAGAGTTTGAGGTTGCTATGAGCTATTATGCCATGGCACTCTACCCAGGGCCACAGAGGGAGACTCTGTTTTTTTAAGCAAAAGGTGAGGGCGCCTGTAGTCCCAGCTACATGGGAGGCTGAGGCAAGAGAATTGATTAAGTGCAAGAGTTTGAGATTGCTGTGAACTGTGACACCACAGCACTCTACATAGGGTGGCATAGTGAGTCTCTGTCTCCAAAAAAAAAAAAAGTGAGTTGAGAGGTGTTTGCTGACTGGATGAGTGGTGGTACCATTTCCTGAGGTAGGAAGATGGAAGGAGGAAGGTGTTTAGGGAAAAGAGAGGAAATAAAGAGTTCTTTTTTTTTAGACAGAGTCTCAAGCTGTTTCCCTGGGTAGAGTGCTATGGCATCACAGCTCACACTCTTGGGCTTAAGTAATTCTCTTGCCTTAGTCTCCCAAGTAGGTGGGACTACAGGTGCCCACTACAATGCCTGGCTATTTTTTGTTGCAGTTGTCATTGTTTTAGCTGGCCCAGGTTGGGTTCAAACCTGCCAGCCTCGGTGTATGTGGCTGGCACCCTACTGACTGAGCTATGGGTGCTGCCAGAAATAAAGAGCTGTGGTTGGCTATGTAAAGTTTGTGATGACAAGTACAAATTTAAGTAGCAATATTTAATAAGTGATTGGGTATATATATAACTTGAGGCCAAAGAAAGACTTAGGAAGGAGAATAAATTGGGGATTAATCAGCATATAAATGCGACAGTTATAAGTTGATTGCCTTTCAGCTCCAAATTCTCCCACCCTTCATTGCCTGCTTTGCAGAAATTGATTTGGGACCTCAGTGGTTTTTCCTTTGCCAATGGACATGATACTCAGCTTTGTCAGTAGAGGGCCCTAGTAAGACACTGTTGGAGGGAAGACATCTTCCTTGGTGGTTCCAGTGTGCAAGCCCTCTGTGCACACAGCTTGCGCAATACCCAGCACCTGGTGGTCAGCAGCGCAGAGAGGCCAACAGGCTTCTCCAGTACTCTCAGGTGGGTTTGTAGTGAAATGCTTTGGACAAAACATTTCCAAATAAGCACCTTGCTAACATCTTTGCCATTCTGTAAGCACAGACATGCTCTCTCCAACAAGGTTTAAAATCTCAGTTCTGGAGAGAGAGGGAAGATATTCCTTGGGTCTTCTATCTCAACCTTAGTAGTGGCTGTTCCTTATAGCTGATATTCCTCTATAAATATAAAAATATAGAAATTTTTTTTTGACAGTCTCACTTTGTCACCTTGGGTAGAGTGCCATGGTGTCACAGCTCACAGCAACCTCAAATTCTTGGGTTCAAGTGATCCTCTTGCCTCAGTCTCCTGAGTAGCTAGGATGATAGGCATGCATCACAACACGCTGCCCTTTTTTTCTATTTTTAGTAGAGACAGGGTCTCACTTTTGCTCAGGTTGTGCTCAAACTCCTGAGCTCAAGTGATCCACCTGCCCTGACCTTCCAGAGTGCTAAGATTACAGGTGTGAGCCACTGCACCCGGGCCCTATATTCTTTATAGTTATCTTTATTATCTGATCCCTCATTTCTCCAATTCCATTAGAATTAACAGTTCTTTATATTAAAGATATAAATTATTGGCTCAGTGCCTGTGGCTCAAGTGGCTAAGGTGCCATCCACATACACCTGAGCTGGTGGGTTGGAATCCAGTCCCGGCTGGCAACAACAAAGACAGCTGCAACTAAAAAAAAATAGCTGGACGTTGTGGTGGGCACCTGCAGTCCCAGCTACTTGGGAGGCTGAGGCAGGAGAATTGCTTGAGTCCAGGAGTTGGAGGTTACTGTGAGCTGTGATGCCACAGCACTCTACGAACGGCAACAGCTTGAGGCTCTGTCTCAAAAAAAAAAAAAAGAAAAAAAGGCTCGGTACCTGTGGCTCAAGCAGCTAAGGCACCAGCCACCAGCCACATACACCTGAGCTGGCGGGTTCGAATCCAGCTTGGGCTCGCCAAACAACAATGATGGCTGCAACCAAAAAATAGCCGGGTGTTGTGGCGGGTGCCTGTAGTCCCAGCTACTTGGGAGGTGGAGGCAAGAGAACTGCTTGAGCCTAGGAGCTGGAGGTTGCTGTGAGCTGTGATGCCATAGCACTCTACCCAGGGTGACAGTTTGAGGCTCTGTCTCAAAAAAAAAAAAAAGATATAAATTATTCAAATTATTGTGTGGTTTCTTTCTCCGAATACAAATGCAAAACAAGCAAGATCTCCACAGAGATGGTATAAATTGATCTTACATTTCAGAGGTAAGGTCCCAATAAGTCTATGTCTTTTTATTTACTTATTTTTTGAGATAGGGTCTTGTTCTGTTACCCAGGCTGGAGTATAGTGCGTAATCATAGCTCACTGCATTCTTGGGCTCCTGAGATCAAGCAAATCGATCCTCTTGCCTCAACCTTCTGAGTAGCTAGGACTATAGGTGCATGCCACCACACCCAGCTATTCTTTTGATTTTTAATTTTTTTTGTAGTGGTAGGGATCTCACTATGTTGCCTAGG
Source organism: Galago senegalensis (assembly GCA_963575145.1). NCBI lineage: Eukaryota > Metazoa > Chordata > Mammalia > Primates > Galagidae > Galago > Galago senegalensis. Next base: position 23,001 of record CAUYTI010117251.1, read on the forward strand.
TTGGTCTCCACTCAACTCCTAGCCTCCCCAAAGTGCTAGGATTACAGATGTGAGCCACTGCACCTAAACTCTATCATTTTTTACTTTGAATAGCTCTGTTGTAAAGGCACATGGGATAACACATGAGTGAAGCAGGAGCACCTAAGTTCAGCTTCCCCTCTTGGGACACCAGACACAGTCCCCTCTAGTGTCCACTTCGGGAGGCTCTGGGTTTTGGCTGGCCTCTGATGCACATGGGTACCTACCTGCAGCTTGCTGTGGCTTCTCTCCATCAGCCACAATCAGAGTTAGAACTGCTGTTGGTCTGTCAGAGTCTAACATATGTAACATAGGATCTTCTAAAGCTAAAAAGTTTGAAAATCATGGCATGCCCTACTGTGTGGGCCACGCTTCTAAGTTGCTCCAGGTTACTGTGAACAGAGATCCCTGAAGAGGTTCTTTCAAATGCCACCTCTAGACCTCGAAGCAACTGTCACACCTATAAGAGTTGTTGGCCTCAGCCAATACCAGCATCATGGAGACGTAGAAACAAGGAAGAGGCTGTCCTTGTTTGTGCCTTCTTGTGACCCTACCAAGGCGTTGAAATGTGTCTTGGTGTAAGGCCAGGATAGGAGAAAAAACACACAGGGTTTTCAGATATTAGAATGCCGGATCCTTCACTAGGGACCAGGTGGGCCCATTTCCCAAAAAGATAGAACCATCAAATAAAGAAACCTGGTCATGAACAAATGGGCAACATTGCTTGTAAATCTCCAAAATCCTAGGTGAGTACCTGGAAAGCATTCCACTTAAGAAACATCACTTTATTGTCCATTATCATGTGAGTACCTTGGTTGGATTGTCTGGGAAGTCTACCTTTGGATCTCAATCCATAAATTCAGTGTATCAGGCATGCTGCTGCCAAAAAGGGGTAAAAATTGCCACCCCAATAGGGAACAGCACTGGCTGGTGTTCAAAACCAAGTCATAAACTCCATCCCTATGGAATTCTCTAGCTTGAAGGCTCAGTCTTCAGATGTGGTAGGATGGAGGATAGTCCTGCAGCTGACTGTGGAGAGGATTTCTTGTGGTTCTGCCTCTCTAGAAAAGTGAGAGTTTCCAAACAGAGCTGCCTTTGTAGAAAATAATTGGGCAACTGGATAAAACATTCCCTGAATATGGCTAGAAACCATTCCATTCTGCCTTGACTCCTGGGAATGCCAAGTAAAAAATGATACCTGCATTTCAGCTAACAGTGATGTGGTCAGTTCACCAGGGAAGTTCATATTCTTGTTAGAAAGCTTTTGTGGGCTCGGTGCCTATAGCTCAACCGGCTAAGGCGCCAGCCACGTACACCTAAGGTGGCGGGTTCGAATCCCCAGCCCGGACCCGCCAAACAACAATGACGGCTGCAACCAAAAAATAGCCGGGCGTTGTGGCGGGCGCCTG
>CAUYTI010117252.1:0-13540 GCA_963575145.1 Galago senegalensis
CTTGAGCATTTAGGCTGTTTCCACATTTTGGCAATTGTAAATTAAGCTGCAACAAACAGTCTAGTGCAAATGTCCTTATGGTAAGAGGATTTGTTTTCTTCTAGGTGGATGTCCAGTTAATTGGATTGAAGGATCGCATGGGGTGGGGGTCTAGTTTGAGTTCTTTGAAGATTCTCCATACTTACTTCCAAAAAGGTTGTTTTAGTTTGCAGTCCCACCAGCAGTGTAAAAGTGTTCCCTTCTCAAGTAGAAACTTGTTTGCTGCTAGGATGAATAACCAAAGATTAGCTGCACACCACAGAAAATTTCTACTTCCATGATTATGGAGGCAATCAAACATTAATATTCCCTTCACATAAAATGAAGATGGAAAGAATATGTTTGCATAAATCTTATGTATAAACCAATAGGCATTCACAGACTTAAAAAGCAATTTAGAATAAAATACTTCTCAACTCTTGATTTACATTATATAGGCAGGCTAACTATGAACTTGACAGTTCCCTTATTACACATGTAACTCTATCGTGGCTCACTGAAATATTTTCTTACTTCAGAGTCTAAATCTCTTCTTAAAAATAAATTAACATTTTGGTTTGCAATACTGTATTTTAGATCTTTTACTTTAGAAGCAATATAATATCTTTCATTACTCCTCAAACACTATAGACAGCTAAATTTGTGTTTATTATACTTCATTTAATCATTAATGTAAGCTGCAGCAGCCAAGAGCCTCAATTTGGATTATCAGCAATTACCTGAAATGCTGAAGATAGGATAACAGAAATAAGGCTTTCCCTTTGTGACCCTTTTAAAATCAAAGTACCTATGTTCACAGTCTGAGACTTGCCACTTCAAAAGACAGCATAGATAATTAAAGTAAAATTACTAAAGTGCTGTGGTTTTTTCATCACCACTTTTGGAACAAATTTTGAACAAATATGGGGCCATTATTAAAAGCATGAATTTCAGCATCAGGTAGACATTGAGTTGAATCTCTGACTCTGCTCTTTCCTAACTGATCTTACATGAACAGTAACTTCTCTAAGCCTCAGTTTCCTTTCCCTAAAATAGAAATAATAGTAGTACTTACCCCACAGGAATGTTCTTAGCACTCCTAAAGATAATTAATGTGCTAGCATTAAGCCTAGTACACAGTAAGCATTAAAAACATTTTAACTATATTTTAATAATATTGCTTCAGCCAGAGCCATAAAATTTGTAATTGTATTATACTTTGTGGAAATGGTCATAGGAAAAACAAATTGATTAATGCAGTTATTCAAAAAAGGGTTATCAAACAGGTTGATTTTTTTAATTTTTAGTCTCTATAAATGCATTTTGAAATGCATTTATTTGTGTGTATGTACATGTGTTTATGTGTATGTATGTATATATGTATGTGTGTGTATTAGGCTCTTTGGGAGTGTAGATTATTAATACAAATTATACATCTGATTATATCATCATATCTTTTGGTGTGTTTCATTCTTCCAGAAACAAAATACAAATTCCTTACATTTAGTGTTCTCCATACACTGAACTTAATTTCCTACAATGGGCAGGTCAGTGGGGATGTTTCAGTACCATCCCCATGGCAGTAGTTGGCCCCCAGGTAATAATAGATCTTCATGATTTCCTTTCTTTCCTACATATTTGGATACCCCTTATCCCAGATCTATACTTTTATTGGTCTAGATTTCTCTCTTTGTGGATTTTGAAGTAATTAACTGCTGATTAGTCTCTTTAAGAGATGGTTCTTTTAAAAATGTGTCATTATGGATCCATTGAAGGTCTCTGGATGCTCATCAGGCTTAGTGAAAGGGAGTCCAAGCAGTTGGGTCCATGCATGGCTTCTTTCTATCGTGGATATTCTGTTCATGGACCCATTGTACAAACACCAGCATTCATGGCTGACATCTACTGGTTGAATCATTGTGTCTGGTTGGTTGTCCAATGTCTCCTCTGCAGTAGGCACTTTCTAGTGGGCATTGGTGTAAGATACAAAGATCTGAGCACATAGTGTCCATTTTGTAGGTCTACATGCTTGAATCTTCTGTTACCTTCCTCAATACTCTGCCCATGTGATTCTGGCATTTCTATCTCACTTATTGTAGCTATCTTTGTCTCTAAGCTTCAAAGCCCTATTCCAAGTCCATCTGAGGATACTGAATCATAAGTTGCAGAATCTACCTCTACTTTTAACAAGTCTCCCCTGTCTTTTTATATTTTGACACTTCTCAGTCTAATACTCTGGGATCACCTTCATAAATCCTCTTTTATTAAATACTATTAATTGTTAAAAATGTTTATCAGCTATTTTGGTGAATAATCCATGTAAGCAACAGAATTTCTCCAATTAGGTCAGGGTAAAGTTTGATCCTAGTGATCTGAATTTATTGAGAGGAGCCAGCACACAGAGATAGAAGAGAATAAACATCTTCTGTCAGACATTGACCTCACCTGAGACATTTGAATGGTCTCCAAGAAAAACCAATGCTTTTCTCTGACACTCATGAGGGATGAAGGGAGTCTGCTTAGACTGATAGAACAAAAATATTATCAACTGGGTGGTTTAAACAACAAACATTTATTTCTTATAGCTCTGGAGGTGGGAAGTTCAAGGTCAAGTCTTTGACACAGCTAGTGTCTGATGAGGACATGTTTCCTGGTTTTCAGATGATGAACTTCTCACTGTAGCTTCACCTGGTAGGGAGCAGAGAGACAGAGAAAGCTCTACTATCTTTTCTCAAAAGTGTACTAATTCAATTTTTAAGGGCTTCACACTTATGACCTAATTACCCCACAAAGGCCTCTCTTCCAAACATGCTGGAAATTTGGACTTCAACACATGAATTTTGGAGGGGACATAAACATTCAGTCCATAACATGGATATTGATAGTTCTCAAGCACATCTACCCATTAAGTGTCTCATCTAAGGTTTTGAGCTCTCATTTCTTCTCTACTATGGCCTCTAACTTTGGCAAGAGCTATACATTTAGATTTGTTAGTAATTACATTCCTTTTATAATCAAATGGTTCAGCTACAGCAGGAGAAGGTCCAAACATAGCCATAAAAGCTTTTTGCATCTACGGCCCCGAGCACAGAGTTGTTTGACCCAAAGCTGCCATTCTTTTTTTTCCCCCCCAAGGCTTTTGTGTCACTTATAAAAAAATCTGATTCCCAATTCTTACATTTCTCATCATATTTTTCAAGTTTTAGAGCATTGGCTCTTAATCTTTACACTACATGAGGATCACCTAGAAAGTTTTTCAAAGCATAGATTTCTAGACCTCAATTCTTGAATTTATGATTCAGTAAGTCTTAGATAATGCTCAAGAACTGGCTTTTCTACCAAGTTCCCATATGATGCTAATGCTGGTGGTCCAGACACCACACTTTGGGAACCAGTGCACTAGAGCTATTACAAGGCAGATCTTTCTCTTCCCTATTCTTCCTCACAATTTACCACAAATAATAACCCATATACTTGTGATGCTACATCAGGCCAACTTATAACATTCCATTTCATACTAGAAATAAGACCCTTTTTCCATCTGGTCAGCAAATAATTCAATTCCATATTCTCATCTAGAGAGTCTGCTTTCTAATGCCTCTACCAAAACCAACAGTTTCAAATTGGATTCCCTAAAAAACAGACTATGAGATAGAGATTCAGGTGCAACTAATTTATTTTGGGAGCTGTATTAGTATGGGTCCAGTTAGGCCAAAGGAACTAACCAGAAATTTTAAAAGATTTCATACTAAGAAGTATTAATAGCCAGTCATGATGGCTAATCCCCATAATCCTCGCACTCCAGGAGGCCAAGGCAGGAGGATCACTTAAGGTCAGAAGTTCCAGACCAGCCTGAGCAAGAGCAATATTCTCTCTAAGGCTAAGATAGAATTCAAGAGGAAGGTCCTGTAGTAGAGTACCTCTACTATTACATTAGACTGCTAAAAATAGAAAAAAATAGCCAGGTGTAATGGTATGCTCCTATGGTCCTAGCTATTTGGGAGGTGGAGACAGGAGAGTCAACTGAGCCCAGGAGTGAGGTATGATGATGCTACTGCACTCTAGCTGAAATAACAGTGAAATTCTGTCTTAAAAACAACAAAAAAGTATAACCATAAGACTGGAGTAAAAGGTAAAGAGATACTTGCTCTTTACTTATATCCTCATACACATAATATTTCTCTGGTTCAAATCAATGTATTCAGACTCTGTCTTATTAATCTATTCTAAGCCAAAATATTTCTTTTATCTCCTAATACCTATAGCACTCATTTACTTTCAACCAATTACATGCTTCGTTAGATCATTGTTTCATTTTCATAAATTATAAGTTAATGCCCATAGCTATCTTTAGACAAAGAACATAGGATTAGCAAATATAAGGTACACCACTATCAATAAGGCTGAGATAGTGTGCAAAAGGAAGGTCCTCTGATGGAGGGCCTCTGCTATTCTGTCACACACACACACACACACACACACCCTCACCAGAACTAAGATCCTGATCCTGATTAAAAGAATTCAGCTCTGGCTTAGTATATTCATTGAGGCTGTACAGATGATTAAAGGCTGCCGAGGGAAGCTATCCACCCAGAGGTGTTTTCTGCAGCAATATCAGTTTGCTATGATTTTTCTGTCAGGGCTATCATGGAAAATCACTCATGGAAGGTGCTGCCCTGGAGACACTTTGCCTCACAACTCCCTGAAGACTGTGGCAGCAGGAGCTGTTCAAAGACAGCTGGCTGCCAGGTGCCATGGAAGCTTCATGTGCTTCTGCAGCTTGCCTAGAGGAACACACTGAAATCAGGAGAAACAACACTTCCTCTACACTGTGTCTCTCTGGAATCCTCTACTACAGAGCTTAAATCATGTTAGCTAGCTAGGGAGAAATTTTATAGGGCCCAGCTCCATTATCACAGAGCAGGAAATAAAGGGTAGATTTGGAACTGAGAGGCAATAAACTGAAAACTGGAATTGTAGGCAAAATGCAGAAGTGAAGAAGTTAGACATGGAAAAGAAAAAAATTATAAAATCTCCTTTTATGAGTAGATTTACTCTTTTGAGAAACTGATATCCATTCACACTGGGGGTTCATTGAATAGAATTTCTGGAACATTTCATGAAAGGACAGAAAGCTGGGGTTCTTATTCACAAATTCCCTTTCTCATGCCAAGGGATGCTTCCTGGCTTGTACTTCTGGTATGTTTGAGCAAGTCGGCTCCAGACCTGTGGCCTGAGAATGACCTCACACAAGGAGACACAGGAAACGGTAGGTTCACAGGGAAACTGTGTGACATCACTGCTCAGACAGGCCAATGGGTGGGTAACACCACATCTACAGCAGTCACTGCACCATTGTGAAATCCTAAAAAGCAGAATATAACTCACACAAGACTAGAAGAAAGTAAAAAAAATGAAAAAAGCATATACCCAGAATTCATGTTAAATAAAATTGTCTAGGCATTTCAAATCGTCTGTATAAATTCTGCAAATTTTGTCCAAACTCTAAGACTCTCTGATAATGATAATTGTTGTTAACAGGTACTGAGTGCTGACTGTGTTCTAGGCATTGTGCCAAATAAGACTGAGTAAGAATAAGTTAGATACTATTATTGTTATCACATTACAGCTCAGGAAACCCTGGTTTAGAAGTTTAACTAAGTTGCCTAAGTCCCCAAAGACAGTAATTGCCAAAACTATTTCTTAACCCTGGGCCTTAGATTCTGAATCCTGTGCTCTTAATCATTAGGTTGTACTTCATTTGGGGCTGCTTTATGTTAATCAATGATGATGGCCTTTAAAATGAGAACTCTAGAATTCAGTCATCTGAGAAGTATTAAGTGACATTAGATACTTCTAAAAACTGCCAGATTTGTCTTTTTGTTTTCCCATCTCCTCAAATTCAAACCACTCTGTATACTGTAAACTTCTCAATATTTTCAAAATACTTGTTTCCTTATATCATCCTTTTGATCCAAAGAAATGTATTCTGACTCAATCATGTTAATCTATTCCAATTCAAAATATTTCTTTCATCTTTTAACTTTTATAGCACTCAATTTTTTCCAGATAGTTACATACTTCTTTACATTGTTGTTTTATTTTTATAAGTTAATATGTCTTTAAATCTATAAGATAACTCTTGAAATCAAGAATTATATATTAGAAATCATTCATATCTGCAACAGGGTCTACCATTGTTGAACCTATATTAATTCAATAAAAGCTATTTGAATAGTTTTGGGGTGATCACATATTATTGGACAGGCAAGTGGAGCTTTATAACAGTGAGGAAGGCTGGTGCTCCCTTGGCTGGTCAGACCCTGACCTTGAATTTTATCACCTTCTAGCTCTAGCTGACCATAAATGGAATCTCTCGCCCAATTCTGAGCAGCTCCACCCCCATTTCTATTTAATAGCTGATCAGTAGTTGCTGTATTGGGAGGTAGGAATAGCAATAGTTTCTGTATTGGGAGGTAGGAATAGCAACATGGGTTCTTTGCTCTTAAAGAAAAAAAATAACAAGAAAATCCCATTTTCTCAATTCTGAGTGTTCCAGTGAATCAAGGTTCTACTGTACTATGTTCTTTGTCTCCTCTGAGTAATTAAAACCCTCCCAAACAGATTAAATAAACAGAGATGGGGTTTTCCTTAATTTTATTTTCCCTTTTAAATTCAACCAGCATTAAATGGAGAAATTTTCTAATCTCCTAGTCAGAATTAATTTCTTCCTCTTCCTAAAACAACTCTAGTAGCTTTCAGTTGGTAACTACTGAATAGGCAGTGCAGAGCATAGGCTATCTTCTAGAATCACACCCATACTTATTCGTGTTATTCACTCAATTGTGAGCTCCTGGAGTTCAAGAACCCTGAGATTTTAATTTTGAATCCGTGAGCTCACCTAGCAGCGTGCTTTTTCTTTTCTTTTTTTTTTTACATTGTAGACACTCAATAAGTATGTGATGGATCTACTCTGCTTTACTGATGTAATGAAATACACCTTATAAGATAATAGTAACTACATATGGCAAGCAAAGCTTTGGGTGTTTTCCCATCCTTTCCTGTTCTTATCTTCTCATCAATATATAAGACAAGTATAAAATTTCAATTTTATAAATGGGAAAACTAAATCTCACGGAAGGTGAAAGTCAGAGTAATAACATTTTCAAAAGTTCCAACTATGCATCAGGTTTTCCACTGTGTGCTGTACCGATCCATTTCATTTTAGACTAACTAGCCAGGGCACTAATGCTCCTAACTATCTTATGAGTATTGTATTTCTATAAGACGGATGAATTCAGGCTCAGAAAGGGTGATGAGCTTCTTCTCCAGGGTGAGACAGTGCAGACAGACTGAGGTGTTGTTGATTTGACCACACCTGTTCCATGACTGCAGATGCCTTGTCTAAGATACAAAGAAATAAAAGGTATGATTTCCCCCTCTCAGAAAGCTTACAGCTTTATTTATGAATTGATTCTGAAGGAAACCTATGGGAGGAAGAGGAAGTTTATGTGATTATTTCTCTTCCTATAAGATGCTCTCAGAGGGAAGTTCTCTGGTGTTAATATGCCTAGTGATCAGCAAAGACCCTTAAAAAGGCAGATTCCTACGTTGTGTCCTTAGGATTTCTGCCACCCTAGTTGAATAGCATGCCGGCCACCTTTTCACGATCTTATAGAAAGGCTCTTTCAAAGAGAGTTGAAGTGACCAGAATTAAGTTCTGAACAGCAAGCACAGCAAGAACAAAACATCTGAGTGGGGAAATTGCTTCCCATCTCCCTGGGCTCAAATAAAATGCAGAAGGAACAGAGAGCTCAGAAAAAAACAAGCCAAAGCGATAAACAAGCAAATGAAAATAAGAAAAATCCAAAACATGGTTTCTAGTACAAGGTCGGGTCCTTCTTTATCAAGTCAACAGAGGCTCCACTTCACAGCTCTTAGCAGGAGAGTGCACACTAGGCCTTCTGAGAACAGTGTGCTGCAGAAGAATCGGTCAGCGCGCACCAAGCATCTCTTCAGATCGTCCCTGTGTTACCAGTCTTAATTAAAGAGACACAAGAACCAAGGCAGGGAGGAAGGTAAAGAGGCAGAGAAGGGAGAGGCCTGAAGGAAGGGATGGAGGACAGAGAAGAACATGGGATGATCAAAGTATAAAAAAATCATAGTAACAGAAATCCAAGAATATACATAGAGAAAAAGGCAAAGTACCGTGCTCCGCTATTATAATCTGGAGAGCCAGAGAGGGCAATTCTACTGCATGCTTTATTAAGCTGACTTCTCCATTTCTCCCCAGGCTGGACTGCACAGAGGAAATTCATTAGCTCCATTCAAATGCACACCCCAGAGCCCACCTTAGCTTTCCAGCTGAGCACAACACATTTCACATTGGATAAACCACTATGACTCTGGAGAATGCTTTTTTTGGAACTTAAATCAACCTTCATGGAACAGTTTGTATTCTTATGGGGTTTTTTCCATTAAAATTGGAGTACTGGGCTATAGACAAGGACTGGGGAAAGTCGTTATACTAAATAATTCATAGGAGAGAATTGTGTTGCACTGAGATCAACAGGGCATTAATGCTCTAGGCCATTGGCCTGGGCTTAGAAATAATCCTATTATAGCAAACGTTTTTCCCCATATTGGTTCCTGTCAAAATGGAATTTAGCTATGCAAATAATCTTACAAACACATACAAGTCACCAGTGGATAGAAGTAACCCATATTCAAAACTTGAGAATCGTTTTTAACTGCTCATGTTTCCTTAAAACCCAATAAATAATCATGTTCTCTCCTCCGCTGCCTTTCTTCTTACTCCAATTGGATCTTGGAACAGTGTCCATTCCAGATTGTCAATCGCTGGCTATTCATTAAATGTTTCTTCATCTACTAGAAACTTTAGGGACTAGATTATCCACTTTCATGAATTTAATTACCATTTATATTCTAATAACTTCTAAAATTACGTTTTTAGATCACATCACTCTCCTAAGATTCATTTTGTATGTTATCCAACTGCATTCTGATGATTTTATATGGATATAACATAAACTGATGTGCAAAACGGGACTTTTCATCCTATCTCCAAGGGATCTCCTCATCATCCTATGATCATTAACTCAGAATGATGACACATTCATCTAGTTGGCCAGGATGGATACATCTCATCCCTCACCCGAATTACTACCATTGGAGACTTGGTATTAAAGGAGAAAAGCAATGTCCCCCCAAAGCAGGACCCTACTAGGGCAGAGAGGGGAAAGCAACAATGATCACTGATGATGTAGTTAGAGTACTGACCTCCTTACCTTGTCAGTATCAAGGATGGGGAAAGCAGAGAAGAGAAGAATTCCGTTGTGGAAGACATATGATAGACTTGAGATTTATGATAGACCTGATCCCTGGGGAATTTTCAGAAAGCTCTGTAGAAACACTTTGGGTAGAGCAGTACTTAGCAAGTAAGTCTATAGGGCTTTAGCCCTTGCCTTATAAAGAAGTTATGTACATGTACAAGTTATTTCAATGAAATGGGACATCTGCTGGAGTCTAAACTAGATACATAAGTGTTACCATTATAAGAAACACATTTAATTCTAGGAACAGAGACATCTAAGCCATGGAAAATGGAAAATGGCCATAGATGAAATTAAATATAACCTTTTAAATGCACACTTAATTGGCTTTCAGGGAGAATCCATGTGATATTTAAGAAGTTTGACCATAAGCTAAAGAATTACTGTAATAATTGAATTTTCACTATGATGATATACGGAGGTTGGTTGCAAAAAAACAAAGTTGGTAATATCAGGATGTTTGTCAGTATAGTTTGGTTCTAGAAATGGGTGAAGTACTGCCCAGCCAGCTGCCCAGTACCCTGCTGGGAGCAAAGAAAGGACAGAATCTAGCCACAGAGAGCTGCTGGGGAAGCATCAGGCACTTGGTCTCCATGAATAAGTCAAATATTTAAAAATAAAGGATGGAATCAGAAACCCTAGAACACAGAGAGCTCAGGATCCAGGCAGTAAGCCAACTTCCGAGACAGGGAGCAGAGACCTCCCACTGGGCATCCTCTCCCAGGCCACCAGAGTCCCAGGGGAGGATCTGAAATGCTCACGTGCCCTCAACAGTGCACAAAAGACAAAAAAGTCACTTTGGCCGCTATTCAGAGAAGGTGCTAAGCATTATTATTTGTGACTCAAGAAGGACTTTAACACTTAAAAATAGAGTCAAACATAAGTTTTTGATGCTATAGATTTGTAGACCAAGAAATCTTTATAGACCAATCTGCACTGGTTCCAACTGTGAGCAGGCAGAGTGAACCTCCAGGCCACCATAGTGAGCGCCATGTCACACTTCCATAGACATGCCTCAAATGGAAGAGAAAAACTTACAAGCTATATGAAAATCATGCTAGCAGGTATGTGCGTGTTTTTGCTTCTAGAGGGGAATGTGCGTTATTTGCCTGAATCCATTCAAAGCAATCAGAATCACCATCGATGTTAAAGTCAGAGATTCCTAAAATGAATAATCCCACTTCCTTTCAGCAAGTTCCCTGTCAGGGAGGTAATTTCCATTGTTGTTTTAAAACAGATCAGAGGAATTCAACCTTCCTGATAGTTTCTGGAAAAAAGAATTCATTTCACAGACAAAATTTATGAAATAATGATGCATCCTTGCTGCCTACTTTCTTTTTTTTTTTTTTTATCTTTTTTTTTATTGAATGGTAACTATGTACATTAATGCACTTCTGGGGTACAGTGTGGGGTTTTCATATGCAATCCAAAATACTTCCATCAAACTGGTCAATAGAGCCTTCATGTCATTTTCTCAGTTATTGTTTTAAAACGTTCACACTCTATTCTTAGAAAGATTCACTTGTACCCCTGTAAGATAAACCTCAGAAGTGATCCCTCCAATCCCCCTCCCTCCACCCATTCCTCCCTCCCTTCTCCCTCCCCCATCCCCATATTCTTAGGCTATTTGGTTATAGCTTTCATATAAAAGGTATAAATTAGCTTCATAATAGGGGTGTGTACATTGGATACTTTTCCCTCCATTCTTGTGATACTTTGCTCAGAAGAACATTATCCAGCTCCATCTATGTGAACATGAAGGACATAAAGTCTCCATCCTTCTTAATGGCTGCATAGTATTCCATGGTGTACATATACCACAGTTTGTTAATCCATTCGTGGATCGATGGGCACTTGGGCTTCTTCCATGACCTTTTGGTTGTATTTTTGGGGTCGCAGTTTGCCTTAGGAAGGTTGAAATGTGCTTTTCAATCTTCTCTCTTGGCTCTGCTCCACACCATCAGCTAGTTTGCTAAACTTCTGTCTTTTCAGCCTCCTTCTGGACCGGAGCTTCTGTAAAAAGCTGGCTACAGTCTGCCATCTTGGCTCCACCCCCCACCCCCCCTCTGCTGCTTACTTTCCTTTTGTGATAATTCAGGCTCCATAAAGGACGTCTACAGTCATCATCGTCAGGTCTCTGCCACTCTCCTTACTGTAAAGACTTTTCTTTTGCCTGACAAAGTTACACAATGTAACAGATATGGAAACATGTTTTTTTCCCAAAGATTTATTATTATTATTTTCCATTACACTGCCTTCAATGATCAAACATGTTGAAATACCCAATATGCTTGTTTGCCTATACCTCGTTAGATTTTTCTTAGTCTAGAAAACCACTTCTGCAATTTTGGCCCTGGAGACCAGAGAGCTTGCCGCGCTGCAGATGACAGCATTTTTTGGCTGTGACATCCACATCCGACCGGCTGCAGTTCTCCTTTTCTGGGCTTTGTGGAAACCTCGAAGCCACAGTCCCAGCACAGTAAGTGCTGGTTCTCAGCCCTCCCTCTCTCCCTCTTGATACTTTGCCAGAAAATAATATATTTGTTTCTATTTCTTCTTTTTATCCTTTTTCCTTTTTTCTTTTGTGATTACCTGGAGAATTATTTCTCTCAATTCCAGCATAGCAGCTGGTGCTATAAAAGTCCACTGAATTTTATCCCCATGACAAGGAGTCTTATGCTGTCATAAAGATAGCCTTAACATCCCTCAGCATCCTTCAGCACAGAGGCAAGGGAGACACCTGGGAGCGCATAGTTGTAGCAGCTTGAGTGTTGCCAAACATCAGAAGGCCCAGATCCAGCCAGCGGTCAGCTGAGGCCCTGGCATTCAGCTCAGAGATGCTGGGAGACTTGGAGGAGATTTAAAGCTATGAAAGATTCCAGCCAATATCTTTTTGCAGTAAAATTAGAACAGTGGTGTCTATTCAAAATTAATACTACGTTTCAGGGTTTATTTATTTTCACAAAGCTTTTTGAAAGTCTACCCATCACATAGCAATTTAGAAATTGATAAGAAATATTATTCCTCCTGGGAATTAACAGACTTACATACATTAACATAAAAGCAAGGCCTATCATCTGTTTATGTTTCCAAGCCACCATCTCATTTTGCCAATGTGATGTAACTTATCACAGCGTCTATTTAAATGCCAATATGGTCTATGAAATCTCATGCAAAGGCCTTCACCATTACTGTTGTGGTGGGCCTCAATCTGGGAACCAGCAGTCTCAACAACTTCTTCATATACCAAGAGTGAATGTTCCCTGTGTTGGGAAATGAAGACCCGTGCTCAGAATCAAGTTGTTTCTAGATGAACTCGACTCAGTGTCCCAACCCTGATAACATCACTTCATTCTGTTCTGCCCGGTTTTTACAACGAGCACCATCCTTTTTTTGAGTTCTAGTAAATTATCTAATAATCACCTCTTCTTCTTCATCTGTGTTTAAACATTTGTTACCTCTGAAATCTCATATGCTTATTGAAGCTGCCATTGTGGATATATAAATCTTGATGGATGGTAGTGCCCTAGATTGCAGCCAAAGAAGAAAAAAGGAGGTATTTTCTATTTTAAAAAATTTAAAAAATCTATTTCTAACTTCTAAAATGACATTTTTAATTACAATTATACTTACATTTATTTTCTAGTTTTAGAACGAAAGCAGCAGCTATAGGTTACTCACAAATGATCCAGACTTGTTCCATTTGACTCCTCCTGCCATTTCATTGGAATAAATGTCCCAATCAGCAGGGACCGGTCAGAATTCATGTGGGGACCAATAGCCTAGCCTACTCCGTAGAGTGATGGTGGCAGCTACAGGCCAGCAACTTCCTTTCCCTAACCTGTTTCTGAGCATGGTGCTCAAAGCTTAATTGATTTTAGTTGACTGCAACCAGAAAACCAACCAGAACTTTCTCTGTTTTCTTTTTTTTTTTTTAATTAAATGATAGCTGTGTACATTAATGCAATCATGGGGTACAGTGTGGTGTTTTCATGTACAATTTGAAATACTTTCATCAAACTGGTTACCATAGCCTTTATGTCATTTTCCTAGTTATTGTGTTAAGAGGTCTACATTCTACTTTCAGAAAGATTCACTTGTATCCTTGTGAGATAAACCACAGAGGTGATCCCTCCAATCACCCTCCTCATTCACAGTATTTTAAGTGG
>CAUYTI010117253.1:0-16738 GCA_963575145.1 Galago senegalensis
ATTACAGCTCACAGCAACCTCCAACTCCTGGGCTCAAGCAAGTCTCCTGCCTCTGCCTCCCAAGTAGCTGGGGCCACAGGCACCCGCCACAACACCCGGCTATTTTTTGGTTGCAGCTGTTGTTGTTTGGGGGGCTCCGGCTGGATTTGAACCCACCACCTTAGGTGTATGTGGCTGGTGCCTTAGTCGGTTAAGCCATAGGCACTGAACCTGGAGAGAAAACATTAATAAGATTCTAAAAGATGAGTACTTTACGGGATGGGGATAGCTACAAGAACTGTGACTGTGGGGAGAGCCAGGGACCTGTGGGACTATTTTGATTCAACAAGTGGAAGCTCTTTATAGGTCTGAGAAGATGCTCTACCCATGCCCAGGGCCTGTCACCCTCTGTGGGGAAAAATATCCTCACAAAAGTAAAGTTGTATGCATAACTAAATATCATCATATACCTGATTACCGTGTCATAATTTCTCACCACTTTTTGTTCCTTAGAACAGGGCAGCAGATAAGTACACTGTATTATGTATTTTTGCTGTTTCTGTGGAGGAAGAGTTTGTTGTTTTGTCTGGGAGAGAAGACTTGGACCCCGGCCACAGACAGACGGAGTGTGCCAGTTTGTACCTGTTTTCTTCCCGCCCCCATCTCAGAGCAAAGTCGCCCATGTGTGTGTCTGAGCACACAGTCAGCTGGAAGGAGGCAGCTAACAGGGAAAGAGATTCAAGTCTTGAGACGTGAAAGGCATCTGGAAGTTGGCGGGACAGGACCAGACTGCTTTGCAGTGATGCTGCGTCTCTCTGTGCACTGACTCCTGCGCACACCTCGTAGCCATTCATGCGGAGCACTGAGGGACTTGTCAGGTGGAATGACAAAGAACCAGGGACCTGGATTCACCCAGCTGTCTGGAGAGGAGGATGCCTGGCCACCCCGCACTGTGTGTCCCTTTCAGCCACGTCTGAATGGAGCATTTCTGATTAAACGAGAAAAAAATCAAAGTGAAGACAAGGAAGACCCATCTGGTTCATTTTTCTCCTCCTTCCAAGTGGTCGCGTCCGGTTTGAAATTAAACTTAGGTTTTCTTCCAGAATGAATGACAGAGAGAGGAAAAAGCAAAAGCCACCAGGCTTGAAAAGTAGTGGCTTCTCCGGCTGACTTCCTGCCTTTGCCAAGTCAGAGGGAGCTCGGCTTGTCCTCGGCTCACCCTGGCTGGGCCAGGCTGCATGCAAATACGAAGCTGTTTCAGCGTCTGCCCATCTGAGACTCTTAAATAAAAGAGGAAGAAAGGAAGGAAAAAACCACCATCACCACCAACAAAAAAAACCCGAGGCCAATTAATTCAGTAGATGGCGGCATAGCAGGGGGCCAAGTGCTTACACATCCTGTTTTGCCCTCTAAGTTGCCATCCCCCAAGTCAGTAACCTCCCTAATGAGCTGTGCTCAGTTGCACAAGAGACCAGGGGTGACAAAGAATTCAAAACACTTGTGGGAAGAGTTTTCTGACTTTTGCTCACTCTGATGCTGTTTTTCAGGGTAATTTGCTTTGATGGGAAAATAGGAAAAACTTTCAGGCGTCTTCATCTGTGCCCGCCAGACTGTTTTTAAGCCAAGTTTGAGGTCAACTACATTGGTTCTCGATCTTGAAAGAACTAGAGAAATGTCCGCATCATCTTTGCTGTTAATAGCTGTAGTCTGGTAGGACAGAGGGGTGCAGCCAGCTCCCTGGAACAAGAGAAGGGATGCTATTATTTGTTTCTGACACTGTATTTGATTTGAAGAGTTACCATCCAAGCAGCACCTAGCAACAATTATTTAACCTGTCAGAGTCTATGTTTTACCCTGGGGTCGGGTGAGAAAGTAAATATCCATCCAGAAATACTTAGTTTAGCTGTGGACAAAAAGCATAATCAAATAGACCGAATTCAACAGAGTTAGAAGCAGGAGATGAATTTATTGATCTTCATTCTCTGATTATCTTGGACGGATTCCTTAATTGATCACTTTTCTATCACTTTCAGCCCTAAGAATATATAACCTTTTTAGATGACCCAGACTCATTTTGGGGGTTAAATAATCTAGTCCAGTCTAAACACAACATCAAGGACACAGACAAGTCACAGTTCCTTCCGTGAGGGACTTTGCGGCAGCTTTGAGGTGAGAGGGGAAAGACGATTAATCGGAGGTAATGGAGGAAAGCAGGACCACATCATTTATTTTTCTCATTTCCCTTTAATTTCTCTTTTGAGCATGTTCTACAGTAAACACGATTTTGCGTTCAGCATAGCATTTTTAGTTTGTACAGAAATATGATATTTGGGGAGTGAGCTTGACCTTCACTTTTTATGTTTAGGTGGGCAACATTAAAAAAACGTCTGGAGTGATCTGCAACAGAGGAGGGCTTGCAGGGGAGTGAGATGAAGTTCAGGAAGACGGGTCAGGAGGCAGCGCTGCCGTCCAGGGGAACGTTATGAACTAAAGGAGGAGCCCTGTGTGCAGAAAAGGGGCCCTTGAGAAATGGAGGAGTCAGAGTCCTAAGGGCTGGTTGCTGATAGGGGGCTGGGGATTCTAGGGGGTGGGGTGCTGAGGCAGATGTTGGGCTTGGGCACTGGAGGATGGTGTTGCTTGTGTGTCCATTTGGTCCCAGAATGCGGTCAGAAGTGAGTGAAGTTTACTGTGTTTATCCCACCTCAGTGTCTGAGGGGCATAGGATTGCCTGGCCTGATGTCCACTCTTTCTTTTCCTGGAACCGCCTTCTGGCTGTGCCCTTGAGTCCTCTGTGTGGTGGGAGCGGGTCTCCTGGACAGTCAATGCTGCGGTCACCCCTCTGCTCTGTCCCGTCCAGCCTCTGCCCTCCTTATGCAGAGGCTCCTTTCCACCCCAGGTTGATGTTGGCACTCTGTCCCTGCCATGCTCACTTCCACCCCACCTGGGGAGCTGCTTTGATGGCTCACGGCCAGCTTTTCTGGAGAAGACTCTTTGGGCTTACTGGGTTTTTTTTTTTTTAAAGACAGTCTTACTGTATTACCCAGGCTAGAGTGCTGTGGCATCATAGCTCACAGCAACCTCAAATTCCAGGGTTGAAGTGATTCTCCTGCTTCAGCCTCCCACGTAGTAGGAATATAGGTGCCTGCCAGGATGCCAAATTTTTTCCTATTTTTTAGTAGAGACAGGGTCTTGCTCTTGCTCAGGCTGGTCTTGAACTTCTGAGCTGAAGCAATTCTCCTGCCTTGGCCTCCCAGAGTGCTGGGGTTACAGGTGTGAGCTCTGTGCCCTGCCAGCTTACTGGGCTTTTATAGACCAGCCTCTTCTTCCGGGGACAGTGTCAGATATGAATAGACCCCGCTTTGTGCTTCAGGAAACCATCTTCTCTCCCATCGTCTATTCTGGCCGGCTCCTCATCAAGACTTCTTAAAAGTGTTTTTCTCTCAGGCTCATGACAGTTAGGGGATATGCCGAGTGTCTGTCCTCAAACAATTCATGAAGGCTGCAAAGGGTGGGAGGCTGGTCTACCCAGAGCTCATCGAGGACCTTTCCACAGTGGGGTGGCTGAATCTGTATGTGTCCATCAGCACCTTGATCTGACCCGACTCTAGGGACTGATCCCCAGGGAGGGTGTTATAAACAGCAGATCTGGGGGCAGATGACAGGTTCCTGTGAGAACAAGTCGGATTTGGGTGTGCACTGTGGGTGTGGAGATGGCAACGCCCACTGGTCTGTGAGGTGTGCAGGTCTGTTGTACAGCAGAAAGATCGGAACAGCAGTGGTGTACTGGGCCGTTTCTGGTACTGATTAGGCTGGGGAAATTGGAACCATAGGCAAGTAAGGATGTTGTAGGGGCCAGGCATTCTTAGAGAAACTGACCCAGATCAGGATCAGAAACTATACAAAAGGAGCCACGAACGTCTTGTCGTACCAGCAAGAAAGATGTTAAAGGCAACCAGAGTCTTGGCAAAGGAGCCCAGAGTCCTGCTGGCCAAGGATGGGGTGATGTGAGCGTCCCAAAGAATAATGGCTTTAGTGCAGGGGTCCTCAAACTTTTTAAACAGGGGGCCAGTTCACTGTCCCTCAGACTGTTGGAGGGCTGCAGGCCCTGGGATGAGTCGGCTGCTAAGGAGGACAGCCTGCAGTGGCAAAAACAACTGGTGGGCCAGATAAATGTCCTGGGCGGGCTGCATGTGGCCCACAGGCCGTAGTTTGAGGACGCCTGCTTTAGTTGATTAAAACCCATCAGCATCTATAAATGCATGAATTTATAATAATACTCTAGACAGTACAGCTGAATTCACTTCTTACCTTTGAAAGAAACTGTCACCTTCAATTATTTTGAAAACTGTAAATAAAATGGGGAAAAAAGCAAGCATTTGTTCTGTTTTTTCTTATTTATTTATTTTTTGAGACAGAGCCTCAAGCTGTCACCCTGGGTAGAGTGCTGTGGCATCACAGCTCACAGCAACCTCCAACTCCTGGGCTCAAGTGAGTCTCCTTCCTCTGCCTCCCAAGTAGCTGGGACCACAGGCGCCCGCCACAACACCAGGCTACTTTTTGGTTGCAGCCGTCATTGTTCTTTGGTGGGCCCGGGCTGGATTTAAACCCACCAGCTCAGGTGTATGTGGCTGGCCCCTTAGCCACTTGAGCTACAGGCACCAAGCCTATTCTGTTTTTCCTTGTACAAAAAAGTGTATCTCACAGTAATTAAAGCGCTTAAATGGAAAAAATCCTGCTAATAACTGTGGAAGAAATAATAGAATTAGAATATCACCTTTTGGAAACCCCTAATGGGCTGGATAATGATCCTTAATGGTGCTAAAATCACTGGGTGGAAAGCCCATGGGAACTTTGTAACTACGGCCTGAATCCACTGGTTCATTCTCAACCTCAGGAAAGAACAGCCAGACTCCATGAACCTCCTGATGTGACATAGCAGGAAATATATGGAACTGCCTATGAAATTTTACTTGCCAAAAAGTGAAACTTGGATTTGCTCAAGCTTCTGGATCTCAATACCAGTTTACAGGCAGGAAATACGTGTACTAACATGTTGAAAAGATACTTTGGGGGAAGCAAGGGATAACAGAGAGAATGTGGGAAGTTCTGTGGGACAAATCATCCTGCTTCTTCCATATATAAAATGCAAAGAAAATAGGACAGGCTAACCTCTAGATCAGCGGTTCTCAACCTTCTTAATGCCATGGTCCTTTAATACAGTTCCTGTGGGTTGCGACCCCCAGATTGAGAATCGCTGCCCTCGATTAAAGACTTAAGAGACATAGCACTCAAAAGAGTGGGTGGCTCTTCTTTGGATCCTAATTTGAACAAATCCATTATTTAAAAAAATATTTATCACATTTAAGGAATTTTTTTACCTTTTTGTGATACATATTGAAATATTTATGAATGAAATAATGTGGTATCTCAAATTTGCATTTAAATAATCCAGTGGCTATAGAAAGGCAGGTGGGCGGGGGTATAAGTTAAGGTAGAATTGGCCGTGTGTTGGTATTGGTTGAACCAGGAAGGTTGGTTTTTTGACTCTTGCATGTGTTTGAACATTTCTTTAATAGTTTACTGGGAAGAGGAAGAGGCTTAGACCTGATGGAGGAAGAGGATCTTATGCAGGGCATAAGCTAGGGTAAGAGGCCGGGTAAAATGCTGCCTTGGAGGTACCAGAGGAGGGACAAGCCCCACGCACCTGTGAGAGTGGAAATTTCCAACTGGAAGAAAGACCAACGATCTTAATTTTCACTCCGTTTGTATTTCTGTTCCTCTGCAAACACCACATGGAACAAACGTGTCATGACTGTAAATGTGGCAGAACATGGGCATTATATACACTTCTGCAGACGCTTACTCAAAGAGACCTTGGATTTGGGTATTCCTCCTCTGCCCCTGCCCCTTCCCCTGAGGGAAGTCCAGCTTCTGAGTCACGAGTGACTATTTGTCCACTTTGGGAGGGTGAGATGTTAGCAAGTCTCAGGTTTTTCATTCCACAAAAATTGTCGAGTGTCCAGTTTTCCATTTCTCTTTTGCTGAGTGCCAGGAACCTAGTGATAACAAAAAGAGATGTGGTCTTCTGGCCTTTGTGGAGTTTTGATCCTAGCAGATACAAATAGTAAATAAATAGTTCCCCTCCAAGAAATAAAAATATGAATTATGACAAGTACAGAGAGGAAATAGAGTCTGCAAAATTAGTTAGGGACAGCATCCCCAGAGATGTGACTTTGCAGCTGAGAAGAACAGTAGTAAGTTAAAGAAGTTAAAGGAGGAAGGCTGAAGAGCAAGGGAAGGCTTGCTGGTCAGAAGTGAGAGCATGTGCAAAGGTCCTGTGGCAGGAAGGAGATGGGCACCAGGGAAGAATGTAAGAAATCCAGGGGTCCAGAGTCTAAAAAGAGGGGAGGGCAGGGGAATGGTTGGAGAAGGCAGGGTCCAGATCATGAATTCCTTGTAGGCCATGGGAAGAGAAGTAGGAAGGCATTGTGTTGACTCAGGTCAGAGGTAGGACAGAACAGGCAGGGATCACTACTGGGCAGAGGCTAATATGCTGCAGTTTGCGTTTGCAAAGATCACGGTTTGGCCCCTGCATTTCAATTACCGGGCTTCTTCTTCCTGTTGTTTTTCTTATTTCTGTTACCTATCGTTTTGCTTGTCTTGATTAATGGAGAAGACTCTGAGCTCAAAAGATAATGTACCAGCTTATGTTTTCTTTTGTAATTCTTCTTGGGATTTATGAGCCGTGCTGAACTTGTTTTATGTCTATCATTATGACAAAAAATTCAGAGACACTATCTCCTTAAAGGCCCTGTGTACCATTTTCTCTCTTTTTCCTCCGTCCCTGCTCCATTCTTCCTTTTATTTCGGAGCTGTAATTAGATTAATGCTTTATCTTCTTGACCTGCCTTGACACTTGTAATTTTTTGTCACATTTTCATCCTTTTTGACTCGTAAACTGTCTTCTGCATAATCTCTCCATATAAAATCTCCAATTCTTCAATTCTTCTTCCAGCTGTGTCCAGTTTGTTAAATTTCCTTATTCACTTTGATTTAAAGTATTTTGTTTTCTGTTTCTATGGGTTTCTTCCTCATGGCTTGGTTTTTAAAATATCCTTTGTTCTTTACTCATCTCCTGTCTTTTAATTTATTTAGTGAGTGTTTAATGTGTTTATTTTATGTTATAAGTCTGATTATTCTATACTTTCTTTTGCCTTTTTTTTTTTTTTTGCAGTTTTTGGCCGGGGCTGGGCTTGAACACGCCACCTCCGGCATATGGGAAAGGTGCCTTACTCCTTTGAGCCACAGGCACGGCCCTGATTATTCTATACTTTCTACCGTTGGTTGATTTTTCTCTTTTTCTACTGGCTCTCATACACAAGTCCTTGTTTTGTGTCTGTGTATGTTTTTATACCACTATTTGGGGCTTAATTCTCATGTTTCTGGAACTTCATTCTGTGAATGCGTCAAGGCCTGTGTTGAGGGAATGATTAGCATTTTTTTTCTGCCAGGTGCTAGGGGCCGTCACTAACCTGGGATCACTTTTATTTTTTCCTTTTATTAAGTTGTATACACATAGATCATAAATACATTCATGCTTTTGTAAGGTACAATTTTTTTATACAATTTGGAATGGTTACATAAATCTAATTAATACAGCTTTCACCTAATTTACTTGATTATTGTGTTAAGACGTTTATGTTCTATACTTGGTAGATTTGACTTGTACCGGCACAATATGCTCCATAGGTGTGGTCCCACCATTTACCCTCCCTCTATCAAACCTCCCCCCTTCCCTCCCTGTATCTCACAGGTTCTGATAATTCATCTTCATTATCGTTTTGTTCCATCCCCCTCTACTTCTCTCCTTCATCCTGGGCTATCTTTCATAACAAAATGTGAGTAATTATAAATTGGTTTCATGAAAGTATTGAGTACATAGGATATTTTGTCTTCCATTCTTGAGATACTTTACTAAGAAGAATATTTTCCAGCTCCATCCAAGTAAACGTGAAAGAGGTAAAGTGTCCATCTTTTTTGACCCTATATAGATACCCTTGATCATCTTCTCTTGCCTGATCACAATGGCTAAGACTTCCATTACAATGTTAAAAAGCAGTGGAGACAATGGGCAACCTTGCCTGGTTCCTGAGCTGAGTGGAAATGTCAATTTTACTCCATTCAATATAATATTGGCTGTGGGCTTGCTGTAGATGGCTTCTATCAGTTTAAGAAATGTGCCTTCTATACCTACTTTATTAAGTGTTCTGATCATGAAAGGATGCTGGATATTATCAAAAGTTTTTCTGCATCAATTGAGAGAATCATGTGGTCTTTGCTTTTTATTTTGTTAATATGATGTATTATATTTATAAAGTTATGTATATTGAACCAGCCTTGAGACCTTGGGATAAAATCCACTTGATCCTGGTATATAATTTGTTTGATGTGTTGCTGGATTCTGTTTGCAAGGATCTTATTGAATATTTTTGCATCAATATTCATTAGACATATTGGTCTATAATTTTCTTTTTTCTCGGGTCTTTTCCTGGTTTGGGGATCAGGGTGATATTTGTTGCATAGAATGTGTTGGGAAGTAGTCACTCTTTTCTATGTTTTGGAAAAGATTAAGTGATATAGGTACTAGTTCCTCTTTGAAGGTTTGGTAGAATTCTGATGTGAAGCCATCTGGTCTTGGACTTTTCTTTTTGGGGAGATTTTATATAGTTGATGCTATTTCAGAACTTGATATTGTCCTGTTCAACATTTCCACTTGATTCTGGCTAAGTCTAGGAAGGTGGCATGCTTCCAAGTATTGGTCTATTTCCCTCAAATTTTCATATTTCTGAGAATAGAGTTTTTTTGTGATATTCATTAAGGATTTTTTGAATTTCTGAGGCGTCTGTTGTTATTTTGTCTTTGTCGTTTCTGATTGATGAAATTAGGGATTTTACTCTTTTATTTCTGGTTAGATTAGCCAAAGGTTTATCTATTTTATTGACCTTTTCAAAAAACCAACTTTTGATTTATTGTATAATTATTTTGTTTTCAATTTCATTTAATTCTGCTCTAATTTTGGTTATTTCTTTTCTTCTGCTGTGTTTGGGGTTAGAATTTTCTTCCTTTTCCAGTTGCTTGAGATGTCCCATTGAGTTGTTGATTTCCTCTCTTTCTGTTCTCTTGAGGAAGGCTTGCAGCACTATAAATTTCCCTCCTAGGACTGCCTTTGTGGTATCCCAGAGGTTCTGATAATTCGTCTTCATTATCGTTTTGTTCCAAAAATTTGGTAATTTCCTTCTTAATCTTGTCTATGACCCAGCTATCATTCAGCATGAGGTTATTTAGTTTCCATGTCTTTGTGTGAATATGCAGATTCCTGTTATTACTGAGTTCAACTTTTATTCCATTTTGGTCTGAGAAGATATAAGGAATAATTTCTCTTCTTTTAAATTTGCTAAAGTTAGACTTGTGATCTAGGATGTGATCAATTTTGGAGGATGTCCCATGGGCTGATGAGAAGAATGTGTATTCAGTTTTATTAGAATGAAATGTTCTGTAGATGTCTGTTAAATCCAATTGTTGAATGGTTAATTTTAAGTCTAAAACTTCTTTGCTCAGTTTCTTATTGGAGGATCTATCCACCACTGCCAAAGGGGTGTTAAAATCTCTGACTATTAAGGTGCTGGAGGAAATCCAGTTGCTCACGTCTGTCAGGGTCTCTCTTATAAATTGAGGAGCATTCTGGTTGGGTGCATAAAGGTTAATAATTGAAATCTCATCATGTTGAGTGTTTCCCTTAACAAATACAAAGTGACCATCCTTATCTTTCCTTACTTTTGTGGGTTTAAAGCCTATTGTATCTGCAAATAAAATTGCAACACCTGCTTTTTCCTGATTTCCATTTGCCTGAATTATAGATGTCCATCCCTTCACCTTGAGTCTATATTTATCCTTTAAGGTAAGATGAGATTCTTGTATGCAGCAGATATCTGGCCTGAGTTTTTGTATCCAGTCAGCAAACCTGTGCCTCTTTAGAGGACAATTTAAGGCATTCACACTAATTGAGAGTATTGATAAGCCTGGTGGTATTTTGGGTACTGAGTTTTTTGAAAGTCCAGTGGACATTTTTAATCCTTTCACCACTGTGAAGTTGGAATCTGATCCAAAGTTTCTGAGTGAGTTTACTTTGGTCGTAGAGAATTGTGCTGGTCATTGTGGAGGATGGGTCTGAGACTATCCTGGAGAGGTGGTTTAGTTATGGCAAATTTCTTCAACATGTGAATATCATTAAAGTATTTAATTTCTCCATCATAAATGAAACTCAGTTTAGCTGGATACAGGATCCTAGGTTGAAAATTGTTTTGTTTTAGGAGGCTAAAGGTCGATGATCATCCTCTTCTGGCCTGAAAAGTTTCAGTAGAGAGATCTGCAGTCATTCTAATATTCTTCTCCTTGTAGGTTATGGTTTTCTTATGTCTGGCTGCTTGCATAATTTTCTCCTTTATCTTAACTTTGGCACAGGTCATTACAATGTGTCTAGGAGATGCTTTGTTTGGGTTGAGTTGTGCTGGGGTTCTGAAACTGTCTGCTATCTGACTTTCAGAATCTCTTGCCATGTTTGGGAAGTTCTTCTTGATTATCTCTTGGAGTAGAGCATCTGGACCTTTTGAAACAACCTTGTCACCTTCAGGAATTCCTATAAGGCAAATGTTTACTTTCTTGAAATTGTCCTGCAGCTCTCTAAGAGAATAATCCATTTTGTTCTCCATTTATCTTCCTCTTTGAGCATTTAGGATCGTTCAAAATCTTTGTCTTCAGTGTCAGAAATCCTTTCTTCTGCCTGCTCCATTCTGTTACTGAGGGATTCTACTGTATTTCTCATATCTTGGAGGGCTGCGAATTCTTTTCTCAATGTGTCAAAATCTTTGGTGGTTTTTGTCTTTGAATTCATTGAATTCTTGAGACAATTTTTGAATTATTCCTAGAATTTCTAGTTCCAACTTTACTTCCATTCTGTTAATCTTATTTGCCATCCAAGTTTTATACTTGATTTCTGACATCTCAGCCATTTGTTTACAAATGAGATCTTCTGGCGTGTCCGCCTTGTTGTTCCGTGGGGGAGTTGATCTACTCTGATTATTCATGCTGCCAGAATATTTCTGCTGATTCCGCCCCATGATTATTTTTCATCATTTGGCTAGATGAGCAGGTAAAGTGAAATTGGACTGGGGGCTCCTGGAGTAGTGATTAACCAGCCCTTTGCCAGAGAGTTGGGACTGGTGTTGGGACTACTTTAAACAAAATTTTATACCTGAGGTTTTTGAGACCAGCACAATTATGTGAATTTGGAGTGTAAACTCTTGTGAGGTCTGGCTTGCAGCTGTAAATTCTCAGAGGAGTATTGATTGTTTTCTCTTTAGTACCGAGGTTCAAGATAGGAATTTTGTGTGATTGCAGGAGAAACATATTCCACCATCTTGCTCTGCTCCTCTCTCCTAAACAGAAGTATCCCTTTCCTTTCCTGTCCTCTCCTTTTCTTTTCTTTCCTTTTTTTTTTTTTTTTTTTTTGAGTTAGAGTCTGACTTTGTCAAGCTGGATAGAGTGCTGTGGTGTTATAGCTCACAGCAACCTCAAACTCCTGGGCTCAAGCGATTCATCCACCTCGGGCTCCCAGAGTGCCAGGATTACAGGTATGAGCCACCACACCCAGCCCTTATGATATTCTTTACTTTTAACTTGTATTTTAATTATTTATATATCAGCCTATCTCTCTGATTTCTAAGCACTTGACATGCGAGATCAACATCATCATAGTGTTAAATTCAAGTGGACATCCATTAACACACATGAAATATGTGGTCAGCAGGTGTACCTGTTAATATGCACGATTGGGTAGCTCCTTGTGAGTCCTCTGAGTGATGAAAAACGACTTATGGCCCAAACTCTCTTAAAAGCATCTCACAGCATTTCTGTAGAGCAGGGATTGATGTGGAAAAGGTTTATATTAGGGCACTTGACCAAGGCAACTCAACTGATTTCAACTTAACAGTCTTATTAAGTGCAAAGAAAGGTGGTATAGAAATACACTGTCCAGCTCTACTGGAAGATCATTTTGAAGGACTACTTTTGGTACATACATCTTGTATATTCTTAAGAGATCATGCCAGAGGAACCACCAGAGAGCCAGCCCCTTGACTCTTGCCTGGCTCTGTAGCTGATTCCAGACTTTGGGCTGTTGGCAGCTTTTCTATTTGCTCTTTGAGGTCACTGTGAACTAGAAGGGTCTTGAATTTTCCCACTTTTGAGCCTTGTTTTTACTTTATGCTCAAAGTGGTGATACCAGAGAAATACACAGCAGTCAGTTAAAAGTAATTGATTCATGTTAAAAAGATAGTTGCTTGGAAGAAACCTACAAGCCAAATTCTTGCAGTTCAATCTTATCTGTTGCTGAAACAAACCAGAAATGTTCCACAACATCCTTAAACACTCCTGCCTGTCTGTTTGTGACTGTCAATTTTATTTGCAAAATGCCTTTCATGTCTGTTTCCACATTTCTGTCCTTGCTTCCACTCTTTACCTCAGACCTTTGTCATCTCTTACATAGTGGATTCTAGCAGAATGTTTCATAGCAGAAAACAAGTGATGCCACCGACTTCATCCTGCAATTTTTGCGTCACACTTCGCTGTCACACAACCTCAAGGAAAACTTCAGTGGCTGTGCCCAGACTCACATCCACACATCTTGGCATGACCTTGAGCAATCTGAGACCATTGTCCCAGTCACACTTGACATTCTACCAGTTCCCTGACATATCATGCACATCCATGCCTCTGTGACTTTAATCCACCTGTTTCCTCTTTATAGATCATTATCCTTATCCTCCTTTGCCTGGTGGAAACCCATTTACTCTCTAAGACCCAGGCAGGTGGAATGGAATCTGTACACTGTCCCTCATCTGACATGATGGCCCCAAGCCACTGGCTGATTAATCAAAAGAGTCAGTTAAAAAAGGAAATAAAAAACAAAGCTGAGTAAAACGCTTTCACTTAAAACACATCAAGAATGTTCATTTACTGGCTCTTTGGTGGAGGCTTCTGAGTGTGGTTTCACGGGGTACAGTTTGCCATTGACTTTTTTCATAAACTGGAGTCAGGAGTGTTTATTTTGCTTTTCAGCTTGGGTTCCTTGTGAAGGAGGGAGTATTTAAGGGCACTTTAAAGGCAATCTGAATGCAGAGTTCTGGATTTTTATGATTTCATCATCAATCCTTTACAATTGTCTCACTCCTAAACATCTTTAAAAAATCCATATACAGTGTTAGTGTTGTCAATGCCTTGGAACCTAAACATGGTTAGGAGAGCGACTTAATCTGTTCAGGCTGCCATAACAAAACGCCACAACCTGAGAGGCCTAAACAACAGACATTTAATTTTCCCAGTCCAGAGGCTGGAAGTCACACACCAAAGTGCTGGTTAATTTAGTTTCTGGTGAAGCGTCTCCTTCTGGCTATGTTCTCACATGGCTATGTGAGTCAAGGGAGGTGCTGTTGGGTGTCTTTTCTGATAAGGACACTAACTCTGTCAGATCAGGGCCCCTGACTTATGACCTCTCTGACCCTTAATTACTTCCTTCAGGTATAGCCACACTAGGAGTGAGGGCTTCAGTGTATGGATTTTGGGAGGACACAAACATTCAGTCCATAACAGAGGATAAATTTTCTGTCACATGTTTTTGTACTTTACCACAATTAAAAGAAAAAAAAAGAAAGAAACTGCCATAATGTTTTCTGAAGTAGAAAAGAAAACAATTTGCCTAATTGGGCCTTTTCAAAGCATTCAGCTTAGTCTTCGTGGAACTACCTCTCTTGTGCTCATAATTCACATCATGTAAATTTAATGTTTTGTGAAAATGGCCTGAATGGGGTTGAGAGCAGCTGCAGTTGGTACTCAGATCACCCATGTGTCCCCCTGTGGCTAAGCTTCCTGGCCATGAACTGCCAAGGCTGCTCCTGGGGCAAGCCTGTCTGGTCCACAGGGGTTGTGGAGAGGTCAGTCTGTGAGTTGATGAAAGGGAGGCCAGTTGACAGTTCCTGCCAAGACACTTTTATGTGCCCACTATGGACATGGTCCATAAGTGGCTTTGGGGTCAGAGTTCTTCTGCTGAGGAATCAGTTTGCCCTGGAGTCTGATGTGCATGTGTGTGACAAGCTTAAGATACTGTGAAGTTTCGGGAGGAAAGTCTAATTTTTGCCTCCATGATGCTGTATGACAACTGGCTCTATAATTTCAAGCTTATACCAATAATTACTCATTTCACGCTCACAAGTCAGCCGGTCACTGGCTGTGATTTGGCTGGCTGTGGGAACCAGAATGGAGTCAAGTGGGTGGTCTTCAGGGGTGCTCTCCTTAGGCAATAGGGGAAACCTAGCAAGGTCCCCCTTGCAGTGAATGAAAGAAACTTCTTGCCAGACTCCATGCCATTCACCCTGAACAGCTTAGGATGTTTTTTTCCTATGATACTACCCCTATCAGTTCTCTGCGAGTGACACATTCATTACAGGGAGACATCATTGCCCTTGCCAGGGAGGAAAACCCTTTCCCGTTCTTCTCTCCTAGCTTCAATGGCTGGGGCCTGGGAATCAAACTGGTGAAAGAAAGATTAACAAGAGAAGAACAAGAGCAGTTATAATCATGTATGTATGCAGGGGGACTTACAAAGGGAAAACATGCTTTGTCCCTGGAGGAGGCAGCCAGGTCAGTGAGGCATATATACCATCTTAGGCTAGACAAAGAAAGAGTGGTCTTGGCTTCTAAGTGGGGAGGCAAGTTATGAGAAGGAAAGGGAGGAGATGTCTGGGGGAGAGGGCTGTCTTATTACACAGGCAAGAGGCTCTCAGGTGATAAGAGCTTTCTTAGAGAGCAGCTTTCTTCCTGGTACGGACCATCTTTATGATTAGAAATTTCTACCATAAATGTAAATTTCCTTTACAAAAGGGGAGTTTATATGTTCTATTTGTAGGCAGGAAAGCTGGGGGTAGAGAGTGTGTCCAGCAATTGCCATCTCAGTTGTCTTTGGCTGGAATAATCCTGTGCCAACAGGCTGCTTTCTGGTGGTGTTTCTGGCTCTGCCTCCCCTAGGTAAGGCGCGAGGTGGTGCACATGGCCCACTGGATTCTGTATTTCTTGAATGAGTGTTGTCTCTGCCTGTGCACCATGTGTTTCTTACATAATGAGTCCAAAATTAGGAGCAATGTCCTTTCTGAATTAATTTTTCTAAAATATAAACTTTTTCCTTGTCCCTAACACCAACATTTAAAATATTTTCAAGTGAACAATTTATGCACTAGAGTAGGGGTGATCAACTTGCAGCCCATGGCCACTTGCTGATTTTGTGGGGACTTTTTTTTGCTTATCTGTGGTGTCACATGTTATATCACAAAAAGTATGCATGAACTTCCAGCTTTCCTTAGTGTTTGTGTATTTAATGTGTGGCCCAGGACAGACATTAAATTCTTCTAATGTGTGGCAGAGAATAATAAAAAGGGTGGATGCTCTTATTCTGGAAGAAATTGTTAGCTATGGGGTAGGTGGCTCTGGCCAAAGGAACAGGCTGTCTCCTGGCTGTGCTCACCCATTCTAGTCTGAGAACAATGGAACTTTGACCTGTGTTGTATCACAAACTCATGTTTTTTTGTTTCATTTTGTTTGGTTTTTTTTTTTTTTGGTGCAGTGGGTGCCTTCATCTTGCAAATCGCTACTTCTATCTACTTCTGAGAGTTTAAGGGGAAGTTCATGAAAAGTTGCAATGCTTATACTTTTATAACACAGGCAATGACTTTGAACAAAGAGACTCCTCCAGGAGATGCGTGGGTGGTTCACTCAGTAGTGCACTGTCTCAGTTATCTGTGGCTGTGTAACAAACCATGCTGAGACTGAGCTGCTGAAGCAAAAGCTCTCCTCTCCCACCTCCTCTGCAGGCATGCAGGGGACAAACCCTCCCCAGAGGCAAGGAACCCAGGGACCCAGAGGAGCAAGCAGGACCCCTTAAAACACAGTCTTCACCCGTTGAGACCATTCTTTAATGTCTCTTTATGAACAGACAATATTTTGGGAGTAGTTTCATGCTCACAGCACATGGGGTGGGAAGTGTGGAGAGTCCCCTAGGGCCTCTCCCTAACACGCCAACCTGTGTCCATGGATACATCATTATCACCTGAAGTTCAAAGGTCATGGGAAGGCTTTTGGCGGTGTATGTTCTGTGGATTTGGACGAATGTGTAATAACAGGTATCCACCATTATCGTGTCATATCCACCATTGTAATGTCATATTGAAAAGTTTCACTGCCTTTAAAATCCTCCAGGCGCCACTTACCTATCCCCTCACTCTAACCCCTGACCTCGTTCCTGTCTCCACCCGTTAGCCTTTTCCAGAATGTCGTGTAGTTAGAATCCTATCGGAGGCAGGTGTCTGTAAAGGATGTCTGGGAAACTGCCCATCCAGTGGCTCTGCAGATACATTTTCTGAACTCTTTTTATAGATCAATGGTGTCACATAAAACTAGTGTGGGTGACTCAATAGAAAATCAGTTACTACCTACCGAATCTATTAGGAGAACGGCCACAGACGCCATGATGGACAGCTTCTGAGGGACTCTGCCGCCCTCAGAGGGTCGTGTCGAGCTGGGAGTCCAGAAGAAGATGGCACACAGATGTCAACTGGGGCAAAGGAGACTTGAAATGAAGAGAGAGACGAGAGGA